>JAODLL010082901.1:0-14930 GCA_026546735.1 Forbesichthys agassizii
CCAGCTAAACCCCCAGGCACTGCAGGCCAGGGCACACACCCACCCATAATCCAGCCCACCAACCATACACCACCATGTCGCCACCATTAGCGGAACCCCGGAGACGACACCACAGACGCACTAAATATCCCAATCCACGACACACCTCCCAGAACCTCCAGTATGGAATCCTCGACCAGTAAACATAAAAGGTTAAAATCTATTAAGCTTCAGTCCCTCAAAGCCGGCAAAAGCGAAACTCCGGACACCGGGACAGCCCTACCCCCCTAGATACCTGTCCATAGCCGGAAAAATTGAACTGAGAAACATCACACGGACCAACCCTGTCCGTGCAATGCCAATCAGTCCAACCCACCAAACACAAACAAGCATGAAGAGAAATAGAGAACCGAGCCCAAATATCCAAGGCCCTGACCCCGCCCACCCTAAGGAACCAAAACCTTGGGGCCCCAAACCACTCCTCCATCCCCCTGCCTCCAGTCAGAAGACAGAACACTGAAGGCAATGTAGAAGTCACTCAATACCACTGTAATACCGTCCCCCAAGCCCCACCCACGGCAGCGACAAAAGTGCAACCAGATCAGCAGGCCAGACCATGGGTGGGCGTGTAACCCACCCCACAATACCAGAGCGCCCAACCGGGGAAAGATAATCCACCCACCCAACCCAAACTACACCTGTGTCCAATGACCCGCTCCCAGAACCACATTGCCGGTGATCCGGAACACATCACTGCCCAAACCAACACCACCAACATCCCCCAGTCCCCATGATCCGACTAAAACAGAAGCACCAGAGAAGGAGCCCAAGATCCCAAGCCCCAACTCTAAAGGATGGTCAATAAGTGAAAAGGAGCATGAAATGACTCCTTTAAATAAATATATTATACATTGTAGCAAACATCTATTGCTCTATCAAAAATAGTGAAGGCGCTACACCCCCTTTCCCAGAGCTCACGTGTTTGTGCTGAAATTAAGTATTAAAACTGCGTTTTCACTTTAATGTCGCTATTAGTATTGGTAATATTAGTATTGGTAATACTATATTTATTGTGCAGCAATTGTGATATTGATATAGGACACATTACATAATTTTCCACATTGAACTACTTCGTTTTTAATCTGACTGTAGATTATGTTACCATGCATGGATGATTTACTTTCCCATAGTTTTCCTAAGCGCTACTTGATAGTATATTGATATACAGTAGGCTATAACAATTGTTGCTCCTTTAATTGATGGATGGGAAGAGATGATACTTTTTAAAATCATATTATATCAGTATCTAACAAAGGCTAAAAACATGACTAAATAACAAACTGATTTTTATATATTGTAATGAATATGAACTCACCACCATGCAATGCGGTTGGACGGTTAAGTTAATTTGTTAGTTTATTCAGTTGTAATTTACACATTTACATGATTTACTTTCCCATAGTTTTCCTAAGCGCTACTTGATAGTATATTGATATACAGTAGGCTATAACAATTGTTGCTCCTTTAATTGATGGATGGGAAGAGATGATACTTTTTAAAATCATATTATATCAGTATCTAACAAAGGCTAAAAACATGACTAAATAACAAACTGATTTTTATATATTGTAATGAATATGGACTCACCACCATGCAATGCGGTTGGACGGTTAAGTTAATTTGTTAGTTTATTCAGTTGTAATTTACACATTTACCTGTTATTGGGCAGTAATGTTATGTTCTAATCATAGGTACATTTTGTTGGGTACTAAGACAGTTATTTTAACGATGAGAGTGTTAGCAATGTGATAGACTCAAGCTACTGTTAGCATTAAGCAGGGGTGCTTCTGTGTCATGCTACATGCTTGATTACTCTATTAAACGGCGACAAGCCAAAAAGATTCCTGTCTCCTCTCCCATCATTACAATATTTTACACCAGTTGTTACTCTAAAACTATTTTGTTTTTGGTATTGTTATTTCTTTAATTTCAATTACAACTTTGGTAATGAAGTCATATTTTTCACGGGGCTGACCATGTTTACATAGCCTGCATGAAACAACATGGTAAGAAGTTAAAACGCACAGGGCAAAGTTGGCTGAGAATGTGCGCTTGTATTTATAGTCCATTTCAACACGGCAGGCCCTTGTCATTAACATTCACAATCACATTTTAACATATCCAAATGCACTTAAGTCAGTTGCTTTATCCATTACACCAGCTAAATGGTAAAAAATGCTGTCCTGAATGTTATGGCATGAATGTGAGTAAAGCTAGCCCACAATAAAGAGTAAGAAGAACGTGAGTGGGTTAGCATTAGTTTCCTGAGAAAATGTGTGATCTGGCTATTCCGCATGCAGGGGCGACTTTAAAGAGGCTGGGCCAAACCTACAATCTGGCATTTTGTTATCTTGGCATCACCTACAGTAGGCACAGTAAGTGGTAACATGTGTGAAACCAAACAATGTACTGTATAGACATCACATAGGCTAATGGAGGGCCTATATTGTACTGAATTTAGTTCTGCCTATCTATGAAATGTTTTCCATTTGCTGAACCGGCAAATGGTGAAGTACTAGATTGTCTCTTTAAGGTTTGTTGTGGCACTGTCAAACCCCCATGCAAATATTCTAAAGGTAGAGACGAACAATGTAAGAGCAAAAATATAGTGCTTACAATGATTCCTGCCCAGTGTGGGGTCTCCCTAGCCAAGAGTGAGGGGCTCATGGCTAGCATGAGGAAGGCCACTGCTGCGACGGCCACCCCCAACAGCAGCTGGAGCAGTGCGACGAGGAAGGGGAAACGACAGCCACAACACTTAGGTGTGTCCTCTGGCACCAGCTCGTCATAGTTCTTTTGCCCCATCACTTAAATCTCTAACTTCTTTTAACTCCTTCAGACAGCTGTTGGTTCTTGTTTTCTCAAAATGTTTTCTCACAGTACTGTTTGTTGTTGACTAGCCTGCTCGTTTTCTGCCTTTGGTTGCTCCCCTTGTTCACCTCCCCTCACTGCTAGAGATTGTCTGAGCCAAGCTTGGCTGCTTCTTGGATACAGAAAACAGCTCTGAACTAATATGGAAAACATTTGGAATGGATTCCTCTGGAGGCGCCAGTGCCACATATAGAGTTGCTGTAACACTGTAGACACAGGAGGAAAGTGCGTGCGTGCGTGCGTGCGTGCGTGCGTGCGTGCGTGCGTGCGTGCGTGCGTGCGTGCGGTGCAAAAACAGGGGATTCCAGTACACGGCTGAAGCAAGAGCTTTGACAATGAAGTGATTAGTCTAAATAAAAGGGGATAAAGTATAAATTGTATGAATTCTGACTTAATATGGGCATGCAGTATACAATACAGTATCTTATCCTATCCTCAGTTACACCTCAACCAAATCTATGATTTTATACCTCTAGTGATCCTTCGGCATACAGACAGGAGGTCTGGATTAAGCATTTATACAAATTTTGAAAATAAATCACTGTGGGTGATAAAGCCACACTACTCCTACACAGTAACTTAGATACGTCTAATATCAAATGACAGAGACCCTCCCTTTGCTACAGAGACTACAGCTTAAAGGGTTATTTTTACCCTTAAATGTAAATTAGACTGACTCTTATAACTGGATAACCTTACAATATGACCTTTGAAAGAACCATTTTCTGTGCCTCACCTCGGGAAATATAAACTTTGGTTTCTACTGTGATCCAGTGACCCTGTGAACCTTCTCTTAGCCAGAATATTTTAGTATAAAGGAACTTTTGTGTTGTTTAATGTTAATTTATAATACAACATTGTCTGGTATAATGTGTGATAATGTCATGGCAATGTATCTGTTGTCATTCTCTTCTCCAAGTAACAGTGAAGATATGTATTTTCTGTTCTTTTCATGTGTAGTTTTAAATAATGCTAAACCTTTGTAAGAAATGTTCAGGTGTTGTTTAATTGGGTAAAATGCTGAGAGTTCTGTATTGACATAAGCAACATAGCCAGTCTTTAAGTGGCGCAGTGGGTAGAGCAGGGCGACAGGTGATCCAGAAGTTGCTGATTTAAGGTTCCTGGGCAGGACACCTCAACCTGCTCCTGTTTGTTAAGTTGCGCCTTGCATTTTTACAAATAAAAACATTAAAAAGAGGTCCTGAAAAGTTGATAACTTTAGCAAGTCATTTTCGTAACATGGACTAAACCATTTTATGGAGTAGGGGTGATTCAAAAATATTGAAACAGGTCAGGTTACTGTAAGAAAAGACAATACATTACCATTCGATAAAATTAAATATAATGTATATTACAGAAAACTATTCCGACATCTGGGGTGGCAGGTCACGCAGGTGTAGGGTTGCCAACTTTCTCAATACCAAATAAGGGACACCATGCCATGCCACATTTTGACAGATGCAGGCCCGCAATAACTTGCTGTTGGGCCCTGGGGCTAAGAGGTTTCTTAGGCCCCCCCTCGTAACAACAAAACAATACAAATGTATAATAACCACGTTTGTCTATGCAGTGCAACAGTAATTTGTTTATTTCTGAAGACAGCTATTCTTACTTTTTTTTTAAAGCACGACAACAAAAGCTGCATAGGCTACTGTAAAGCAGTGGGTAGGCCTACCATCACGCATGCTAAATCAGCCAGTATTCGCCTTCCAATAACTTTCATTACATGGGAGCAAAGATGCAAATAAAATCCTAGGGTGATGCAAAATCGCATTTTCACTTCATCCAGTTCAACACAGGTGAACTTTGACTGCTGAATTTACAGCCTCAAACAACAGCAAGGATGTGTATGCAATTGGCTGCATTTTTCTTAGCAAGGCCGGATGGATTGCGGTGTGAACCACATAAATGTCTATACAAACGGTTTTGTACTAAGTTTCTAATGACAATTACAAAACCCCTACACATTTTCCAGATGAAAATCAACACGGGTTATGTCTGACGGTGACCAACAACCTCATACCGAATACAAACTGGAAATCTGAGTTCCGTGTGTGTCACCTCCTGCACTGCCTACATTCAGCACCACAAGACATGAATTTCAGACAGGAAGGCAATCGTGCATCACCTGTCCAGTTTTACGCCTGGGACATCTTCCAAGGAAGGTGCCCAGGGGGCATCCTTACTAGATGCCCATACCAACTCAACAAGCTCCTTTCAACACAAAGAATCAGCAACTACTCCAAGTTCCTCAGAGATAGCCAAGAATCTCACCCTATCTCTAAGGTAGACGCCACCCACCCTCCTGAGCAAACCTTTTTTGGCCGCTTTAACCAGTGATCTTCATGACCATAGTTGAGGATAGTAACGAAAATTGCCTGGTAGATCGAACGTTTTTTCCTTCCAGCTCAGCTCTCTTCTTGTCACAACGATGCGGTAAATCGATTGCAATACTGCTCCTGCTGCTCCGATTCTCCGGCCAATCTCCCCTCCAATGTCCCCTCACTCGCGAACAAGACCATGAGGTACTTGAAATATTTTACTTGGGGTAAGGACTCTCCCTAACCGGAGTAGGCACTCCATTGGTTTCCGGCTGAGAACCATGGCCTCAGATTTTGTGGTGCAAATCCTCATCCCAGCGGCTTCACACTTGGCTGCAAACCGATCCAGTGAGTGCTGGAGGTCACAGACCGATGATGCTATCAGGACCACATCATCTTCAAAAAGCAGCAATGAGATCCCCAGGCCACCGAAACGCAACGCCTCCCCACCATGACTACGCCTCGATATCCTGTCCATGAATATCACAAACAGAATTGGTGATAAAGCGCAGCCCTGGCAGAGACCAACCCCCACCTGAAACGAGTCCGACTTACTGCCGAGAATCCGTACACAGCTCTCACTTTGGACATATAGGGATTGGATTGCCCTTAAAAGAAACCCCCTCACTCTACAGTATCTCCTGGCGGACCCGGTCATAAACCTTCTCCAGATACACAAAACACATGTAGACCGGAAGGGCATACTCCCAGGCCCCCTCCAGGATCCTTGCGAGGGATCCGTTGTTCTGGTCCGTTGTTCCAAGACCAGGTCGGAATCCGCATTGTTGCTCTTCAATCTGAGATTCGACGATCGGCTGAATCCTCCTCTCCAGCACCTTAGAGTATACTTTTGTATTCAGGAAGTGTTCTTTCCACCGCCAAATTACCTCCTCAGTTGATGTCAACAGTGTCCCATCCATACTGTAAGCTTGGATGGTTGTTCGCTTCCCTCTCTTGAGGGAACCTACCACTGCAAATTGGCAGTGGTAGGTTGTTAAGCATACACACACAAATATACTAGACTATATTATTTTTATATAGTGTAGATTATTAATTAAAGTTATAATGCACCAAACATTAATGGAACTAACTTCACATAAGGATTCACCATGGCCTACAGTAGCCTACCTGTTAGATAGGATATCACTGTTTCATAGCCCACTGTCAGTAGGATTATTGTAATACAAAGCACTGAGCTACTGTAACAGAGAAACTGCATAAGATTTTAGGCTACAATACATCAGTAAAGAAAGTATTGGCTTTGTGGCTGACAGCCTGTATGTTCTCCTTTCCCTGTCTGCTGTTTGCACCGAGTAGTGTGTGGCTGTGGGAGGGTCCTGACTTACTACACAGGTAGGCCTACGTATAGCTTAGCAACATAACACATGTAAACAAGCACGGATGCTTAGTCTACTCAACCTCTCGAAATATTCAAGATAGCTTTCTGGCACTACAGCAAGCTAATATTGCTAGCCATAATGTTAATCGTAACATACAATCAGCCAATTAGCCTTAGACTGAAATTATATTTAATGGATATTACGTTATTGTGTTAGATGATAATTATTTTAAAAATCAAACATTATTATTCAAAATCACCAATTCCCATGGGGGGCATCTTCATGCCCCACAAGGTGGGGGGCAACTTACCCAAAATGTCCTACTCTTACACTTTTTTCTTCGTTCAAACTAAATGCACTACCCTCAATATGATTCTCATATTTACAGTAAAATAAAGTGTGTACATGTACAGTATGTTCTTATTTTAAAAAACAACAACACTGAGGCTGTACAAATATTACATCAATTTGCAAAACAAATACTTTTTTATATTTCCTTCCACTATTAAAATGAAAAATAATATTCAGATGATTTTTTAACATTAGCAAAGGTCACTACCATCCTAGAAAAGAGCTGAAATCAAATGTGTTTTATCCAGTGGTCAGGGGGGAGGGAGCCCCGTGGGACTCTTGCCCCAGGGGGCGTTTTACCCCACGATACACTAATCTATAATATGGCATAAAGAAGATCTCGTGCTTGTTACTATATGGGCCATTATTTGTTCCATATGTCTGGTAGAGAGAGAGAGAGAGAGAGAGAGAGAGAGAGAGAGAGAGAGAGAGAGAGAGAGAGAGAGAGAGAATACGTTTCTACGGAACTTTCGGGACAGTCTTTGCAATTACGGTAATGTTTACTATATAGGCGCACTCTAAAAAATCAGCAGCTCACTTGACCAAACAAATGAAAACGACGACTGGCTTGACCGCAGTTTATGAGTGGCGCTAACAGTGTGCAACAAAGAAAAGATAAGGTGTTATTGCCGGACTTTGTGCTGGTGCAGGCTACACTTGAGCTGGAAACTGCTCCAAGACCAGAGGCGCGCCTGCGCTCTCTAGCTCCAGCACCGATACGTCTTTGCAAAGTGGCAGTACTACCGGAAACCAGACATCATTCTGTAGCGCAGCCTTACTGTGAGGGGGCGAACCTCGTCTCTGAGCTTGAGAGTAGCAAACATTCTCTGAAGAGGCTCTCACTTACCGTCAGAAGAAAATAATGGATGAAAGAATATCGCATCTACAAGACAGAACGTTTATGGAGCACGCAGATATCTTAGGGTGAGTGTTGTTTACATTTAGAGGCAAACTATCTTGCAATGTATTACCCAGCCAATAATACAAAACAAACATGTTTTGTTTTCTTAAGGATGGATTACCCGTCGCTCTACATATGTAAATCGAAAAGAGCAATGAAACGCGAGGACAGCGGAAAGGTAGGCTATACGCATGGTGTAACTTCTTCCGTGTATGGAATTGACATTTAGGCTATAGTTCTTAGTTTTTTAAAATATCATATCAGGATTGCTTTGCTTGTATTACGAATCGTGTTTTAAGAGGCTTGCGTTTCAATGTTTCTGTCCGCAGGACGCGTACAAATTGCCACACCGGTTGATAGAAAAGAAGAGGCGGGACAGAATCAACGAATGTATCGGCCAGTTGAAGGATCTCCTACCAGAACACCTGAAGCTGACAGTAAGAATCTGACCGTTACAAAGAGCACAGTGAGGCTGTTATAATACTATAATAAGAATAGCCTACTTAGATAGCCTAGTGATATTTTTATTTTTATTTGTGATCTCTCTTATAGACGCTGGGACATTTGGAGAAAGCAGTTGTCCTGGAGTTAACCCTTAAACATTTAAACGCGCTGACAGCTGTCACCGAGCAACAACACCAGAAGATAATCGCCTTGCAAAACGGTACATTGTGTACGATAAAAAGTTTGAAATGCGCTATATTCGCTTTTTAACGACTCTAAGCCAAAGTGCCTGCCTAGGTTCGAATACCATGCTGTAGATATAGACCAGTATATATTTTCCCAGACTACAATCGTTCAAGAAACATTTGTGTATTTCACCCCACAGCATAATCCTAACTGAATATGTCACCTATAGGGGACGAATCTATAAAATATTCCCTTCACGCGGATTTGGATGCGTTCCACTCCGGATTTCAAGCTTGTGCCAAAGAAGTGCTGCATTACCTTGCCAAGCACGAGAACTGGACGACACGCGAGCAGAAGTGCGTGCAGTTGGTAAACCACCTCCACCAGGTGTTAGCACAGTTCCAGCCTGCCGCGCCACTGTTCCCGCGCCATCACAAGCTACACGCAAGCGGGGACGCGCCAAAACACGACGCGCAGACCGCCGACTGTCAAGCCAAATGCGTGTCCGTCATCCAGAGGACCCAAGTGGGGGAGCCTAACGAGAACGACACGGACACCGACAGCGGATACGGAGGTGAAGCCGAAAAGAATGACGGCAAAGAGAAAGTATGCGCGCAACAGGGAGCCAAGGCCGTCAAGATCAAGCAAGAGTTTGGGGATGAGCGCACCACCAAGAAATCAAAGATGAGCTGGACTACTAGCAGTATATCCGGCGCGGAGCCCATTCGGCCGGAGGTTGCATTAATGAATTCACTAATGGGAATAGCAGGCGTGGGACAGCAGACGCCGTTTTGCATGCCTTTCTATTTCATCAATCCATCAGCTGCGGCTTCTTACGTGCCGCTTTTCGAGAAAAGTAACCTTGAAAAGTGCGTTTATCCCGCGGCTGCCGCTCTGGCGTCTCCTTTTCCGTGGCTGTACCCGGCGCACGCTTCCGCAGCTGCGGCTGCAGCAACTGCCGCCGCGGCGGCAGCTGCGGCAGCCGTGGCAGTACTCCCGGGCTTTCCCGCAGAGCAGATCGTCGACTGGGGAACTTGTGCTCAGTCAAAGGACTCGCATTCCTCCGACAGTGACGCGTCCAACGACGGCGAGCTCGATTTACTGGAGGAGAGCGAGGGAAGTCCGGACGCTGGCGATACTGACACGTCCCAGGTCGACACGCAAAATAAAATAATCGTCATTTTGTCAAAAGGAAGCAACTGAGTTGATAAGTTGTCAGTGTATTCTACTACACTATCTTTGTGTATTCAGCTAAAATAATGTATGCATTCACATTTTCTATCGGGTTAATTTAAAAACACTATTAGGATTTTTCATAGCCTATCTTGGCGAGCCAGTTGTGATGAGCCTGTGCCTTTTTGCACTTAAAAAAGTCATGTGAATGATTGTTATCGACAATGATTGACATTAAAAACGTCTGTGCTGTCCTTAAGGTTTTATTTTATATTATTGGATTAATTATTTTCAAATCGCAGTGTTTGTTCCAAAACTTTGGGTAATGTAACATTGTGCACTCTCCCTATTTAAATCAGTGAACCACCATTGATCTAATATGATACAACTGACCCCTGCCAAGGTTAACCAGCTTGACTGGCTCAGTGTCAAATAATGATCTGGAAAATGGTTTAATGAATGCAGAAACGCACTAAATGGGCTTACATGTAATACGTGCTCCACAAAATATGCCTATAATACATAATTTCACACAATTAACCTCGGTGTGTAAACGTCATTATTACTATAATACTGTGGAAGTTAAATCAACGATCTGTCTGTTAGGTGGCTGAGTGTGTTTATCAGCTTGAAATATACCTAAACAGTCACTGGCAGCAATCAACACAGATGTTTATATGCACGCTTATATTGTGCTATTAGTCAGTACTCTGAATATCAATATTCAAATTTGGGGCATTTGGTGCATGTAAAATGGTCATTGTTGAAAACTCCTTGCCTCGCTAGAGGGGTCTTTTTGACCAGGTTATTTATTTTTCCCTTACATAAAGGATTTCTGAACATGGAGATACAACTTTTCCTCTAATTACCAATATACTACACAGTATAAGTAGCACATTATAGAGATGTTTAATATTGAATGTATATTTTCCCCAGCAGGAATATCTGAAGTTTGTACAGTATATGTCAAAGGTCTTCAAAGTTTTTCAGGCCAAGGACCCCTTGGCTGATTAACAGGGCATAGGAACCCCTATCACATGACAAAATATGTTGTTGCCAGGCCAACAATAATATGTAGGGCGGCCTGTTGTGCCATGTTTAAAAGTAAGCCACTTGCGCCATTCAAATAATTATTGACAGATTTATATATTTATAGCATAGGTTGTATTTATGTCTATTTTCTGCCATTTACATTTTTGGAAGAAAATAGGTTCGGGAGCAAATAATTTAGAGGACTCCTGCAGTACTTCTGAGGACCCCCTGTTGAAGACCTCTGGTATATGTAAACAATGGTAGTGACTCTAAGAATTAAATTGCACTTTTATCTCCCTCTTAAATCCCCCTCTCCCGCAAAATATAAACTTATATTTGACTACTTTAGTGTGATTTCAAATAGTCCATCCTGAGTGCTATATGCCTACATTTCTTTACATTTCTTTACCTTATTGCTGAGGTCTTCAATGTTTTTTGGGCCAAGGACCCTTTGGCTGATAGGGGGTCCCTGTGCAGTATACAGTATAACATACTGTATATTATATTCAGTTGCCGGGCCTACAATAATGTATAAAAGTAGGCCACTAAGCCATTATGTTAATGTATATTTTCTGACATTTAGATTTTTGGAAGAAAATTAGATTAGGATCAAATAATTTGGAGGACCCCCTGCAGTAGGACCCGCTGTTGAAGACCTCTGCCTTATTGTGTTATGTAAAATAATGTATAAATAAAAAGACATTCTGCTTTGGACAGTTAAGTTTGCAGAGAAAACATGCGTTGTAATTTGATTCCATAAATCAGTGAATTCTCTTTCTACAAGGTATACAGTAGATTACATAAAATAATGTTGCACCTAGTTCAAACATTACAGCCCTGAATTTGTCATACACTGTTGGCATTGTAATACCACATTTTAAACTGTCTCCATTATGAGAATCTTTCCAGCTTTTTCTATAGGGGTATACTTGCAAGTATAGTGTCTTGATCATTTCAGTCACTGTTTGTCTGAACAAACTGGTGGTTTTGTATACATGTGTAAGGTCTCTGCATTTACAGTTTTTGTTTTGTTTTCTCTGCCATGTTCTCAGTTCTTTTAAGTGGAATGTATGGTTGTAAATATACCATTAAATATACATGCTTATGTGGATGTTTAGAGGTTTATGTATTATTTTTAACAACTGAGCAACTGTTGCACATTTTGTTTAAGCTTTACACATGCTGTCCTAAAGTATGAGTTAAAGTTGTAAAATAAATGCTGAAAAGAAAACAAATATTCTATTCCTATTTTCAATGAACAACAATTGCCATTCATTTGATGCCAAATGTGTGTCAAATGTCAATGCTTTTATCAGCAGATCCAGTCTTTTTATAATACATAACACAAGGATTTACGCAAAAGTCATGTGAAATCAGGATTATGACTTTACTCGTCCAAATATTCAAATAGAACTACCCCTTTTGTAGTATTAGACAAGATGAGCCAGGATTCTGACACATTGTAGAGTAGATTCCATTACAACCAATTACAGCTTCCCTCTTAATAGCTAAAGCAACATTTTCAAGTTATTTTAAAATGTCATGTTAATTTAAAATACTGAAATGCAGGCCTTTGAACGTTTTATGAAGCCCATGCAGGAATATATTACTTAACACACGTTTTGGAGAGAAAAGATATGCTGGCAAACTATTAGGAAGTTTAGTGAGTGCCATAATATGCCATGAAGTCAAGCCAGCCTCTGGTGTGAATGATACAACACCACCATCTAGTGGTATAACCACTAATTGCCAATCTTACAGTAAGACAGTGTACTGGACAGTATATACTAATAGACTTGGGCTGCAACAAATAGGCTACATCATGCATTTTAACATATTTTCACTTACATAGTAAGAAGCAACTGTTATTGTCAGTGTTTAATGAATCATGCAACCCATATCACATACATCATTCAGCACCATACTGTAGGTTAAGGCAGAAAAAATATAGTTTATCTCTTAATAGGAGTGCACAAGACATATGTAAACCATTTTATTAGCTACTGTCAAATATCCAATATTTCTACAGCAATGCAATAACTCAACTTCTTCCATGGTGATTACATGGTGAATAGAAAACAATTGTAATGAATCAAAGAGCATATACAGTATATATTTAATAGTAAAAAGAAAAGAACATGTAGTGAAACAATGTGGAAAATGCAATTAATAACCATCCACATACTTGTAGAAATATTCCTTAGAGACTGTGTGATTACAATTTTTTTGATATACTTTTTTTTTTCTTTGAATCAGATGGTGTCCACTTTTCTCCCATGCTATTGCCTTATTCTCTGTGTACAAACATACTTTTTATTATACAATGACAGCTAATTCACACTAGTGGAAAGCAGAATGCATGCAGATTTTCACTACAGACAATCCAACCCTTGCATATGATTGGACACCACTGCACATAACTAGAGATCATGATTGATTTAAGCCTATACTGTGGCTTTTAATTACTTTTATACAGTTGAACCCATAGATATAAGGCTCTTGATTTTAAAATACAATATAAAACTTACTAATTATATTCACTTATATGCTGAAAATGGAAAGGTTTGGGATATGGAAGATTCTGATATTGCACAATGGTAGTGGATAAAACACAGTGAAATTAAACAGGGTTAATTTTACATTTTTTCCCAGGAGGAAATATAAAGAAGTCCCTTGTATCAATTTGAAGGTACTGTATAATGCTTGATTGTGTTATATCGCCCCATGCCAGAACCACAAATTTCACCCATGCTCACAGTTCCCTATACTATAAAACAGTCAATGAGAGGCCATGTCACATAATCTTTGGTCACATATGCTAACAGTTGAGCAATCAAACCATTTGGCAAAATATACTGTAGTTATCTCACAAACAAACGTAAATAGAAAAGTAACACTGCATTTTAACACAGGCAATAATGACATATTGAAGTCATTGGATTCTTGTAATGCTGAATGCCTTGCTAGCAATAACATTTCATAATGATACCTCTCTACTACTACTAAATAGTTAAAAAAAACCTATTTACAATATGCTACCATTTTGGTACATATGACATTTGTTTCATTAGTAACAAAACTATCAACCGTTTGTGCAGTTTTTCGTTTTTTTTTATGAATAAAAATTAATTGCTAAAAATTATAGATTTAGATACAAGCAAATATGGCATACATTTGTAGATACGACATCCTTCTTCATTTAATAAAATGTATTCAGCAGTGCTACTGAGGTATTCTGTACTGAGGATCCCAGATACAGGAGAACTGTGGATAGGGTGAGGTAGAGGTCAAAACAGAAGGACTACTGACATCCTTTCCACCTACTACTGTTGGGTCGTACCTCAGACATATATCCCCTCAGGGTTCAGGCCAGAGCTAAGAGGGCTTTGTAGAACATGCAGGTGACCAGACATCACTTGGGTGGAGACTGGACGCTTCAGGGAACCAGAGAGTGTAACTAGATTTGAACAAGACAAAAAAGTTACAGCAATAAAGAGTTTTTGACATGAAAATAGATGATTATGTCTATATCATTATCTGCTATATGCCTCTAGGTGGTAGTGTAGAGCTATGTGAGTTGTATCCTAATGTAAAATCAGATGGTCTTAGTACTTTGTTGAATAATTAGTTCAAATGTCCTTGTAGGCTACTACTGACATGTACACTAAATATTTTACTGTAGAAATGAATTATAAATCCTTTAAATAATTATTAATTAAATTAATTAAATTAAAATAAAAATATTTATGTATGAAAACTGCGATGCAAAACGCAAGTCGGTTTTTCAGTTAAGATTCACCGCCTCTGAAAAGCAGCTGTTAGTGCGTTTCTTTGAACAGGGGAAGCAAGCAACTAGCCTCGCGAGACCATCCTGATCCTCCAGCTATTAGGCAAAGCAGGCAACCGCCTGGCATGTGCCAAATGAAAGACAATTGAAATTATGAAACTATCAAAAATAACCATAATAATAAAATATAATCGATTGTAATTTATACTCTCCCGAAAGTATCAACAAAAATGACAACATAGCGTTTATTATGTCTTTGTCAAAGCAGCCCTCCCCTACGTAATAATGTGGACTATTCCATCTCACCAGCAGTGTCACTGCACAGCGCAGTGCGCAGGTATGAGCTAGCAATGCGTGTCAAGTCAGTTTCAGAGAGACGCAGTGAGTGAGTGAGTGAATTAAATAAATTATATATATATATATATATATATATATATATATATATATATATATATACACACACACACACACACACACACACACAC
>JAODLL010082902.1:0-14930 GCA_026546735.1 Forbesichthys agassizii
AATTTGTGGATAACACTGTGTGTGTATGTATGTATGTATATATATATGTGTGTGTGTGTGTATATATATATATATATATATATATATATATATACACACACACACACACACATACATTTATTTTTTAATCGTTGGTGTTTTTTAGAATCGATACACCAAAGTAACAAAGTAAGTAACATCGTGATACTCAGGTGTATGATATTTCTTAACCCCTACTTGCTAATGGACAACAATAACACAGCTGCTCAGTATGATGAAGAAATGCTTCCGGAAGTCACCTGTGTCGTGGTCTCTGGCCTGTCTTACCTGTCTGCCTGTCTTACCTGTCTGCCTGTCTGCCTGTGTGACAGACTAACCATTGTGTGCTTTACCAGATCCCCTTCGTCACCCTGGACAACCAGGGCCGCTACCGCTGCGAGATCAGCAGCAGCGACGAGAGGACATGGACTAACGAAGTCAACGTAATGATAGGTGAGTCCACACCGATGTAACCACGGCGAGGCAGAGCTCATTTTTTATTTTCTCGACCACCTAAATGGGCGCCACAGTTTTATTGTTTCGAGACGATTCTGTGTGGCTAATGGCCTTTGTTCTTGACCGAGAAGGCCCCAGGATATCTGTCCAACTTTCAGAAGCAACGGAGAGCTCTGAAGGTAGAGGCGAAGAGACCAGGCACCTTGTATTAAGGCTTAATTGGTATTGCATGAAGAGACATCTTAATTTTACAACAGGAATTAATAGTTTTATTTTGAAACACTGAATTACTGGTTTAATTGCATGAGGGACCCTGCTTAGAATCTAGGTCAGGGGTGCCCCAACCCTAGTCCTGGAGAGCCACCGCCCTGCATGTTTTAGATGTCTCCCTGCTCCAACACAGCTGATTCTAATGAATGGCTCGTTATCAGTCTCTGCAGAAGCCCATTGATTTGATTCAGGTGTGTTGGAGCAGGTAGACATCTAAAACATGCAGGATAGGGGCCCTCCAGGACCGGAGTTGGGCACCCCTGGACTAGGTGTTTCCTGTCTGTTTTTCCACCCCTCTCTACATTTATTCAAGTATCTTTTCTTTGGTGTTATCAGTTTGGGTTCATAATGCTTTCAATTAAAATACACATTTTACCGGGTAAATTGACACACTAACCGAAAATGAATGTTACATTGATCTCTTTGTGGTGGAGATTTGTTCCATGTTGAGCTTCTTACATCAACATCAGAGGTTTAATATGGAATGCATGGTGCATGGTTAAACGCCAAATCATAATGGTTGGTGGAGCAGCAGTTATTTGCCCTGTGTAACTTTCTCTTTACATGACCTTTAGAAAAACGCACTTTTGCTTTCATCAGCTGGTGGCTTCACACTGAACTAATAATAACTAATAACTTACTGATATGAACTAACTCTGTATAGATTAGTACTGAGAACCACTGTTGTTAAATATATTGGTGGTAACAATATGTGTTTTCTTTTTTCTTCTAGATGACTTTTATGCCCCTGCAGCGAGTAAGTGTCATGCTACTTATTTAGAGATAACTCTGTTACATTACTTGTCACATGAGGTTAGCATAATGCTTCTGTGTCAATTTGTTTTCAGGTTCTAACGAATTCGTTCTAAATGACGTCCCGGAACAACTGTATGGTACGTGCTCTCTCTTTCTCTGTGGTGTTTTATTTGCGGTTAATATATGTCCAAATAAATGTGTGCCATTTCTATTAAATAGTACCCTGGCCAAGGGCTGTGTATGTACTGTGTATGTGTAGCATGTGTGAAACGCACATTTTAATATATTGTGTAACGGCCGGTGTAAATTATTTGAATTTCTTTTGTGGCCGTGCCCCGTCCCGTGCTGTCGTCCCGGTAACAGCTGTTCTATCCCGCCCCCCCTTCCCCTAGCGACGGACAAGGTGGCGCTGCTGATCGGCAACTTGTCCTACAAGAAGCACCCCCAGCTGAAGGCGCCCATGGTGGACGTGTACGACCTCACCAACCTGCTGCGGCAGCTCAACTTCAAGGTGGTGTCCCTACTGGACCTCACCGAGTCGGAGATGAGGAACGCCGTGGACGAGTTCCTGCTGCTGCTGCACAAGGGGGTCTATGGTGGGTTGTTGGGGGGGGGCAGCATAGGATTCGGCCCTACCTGCAAGCATCTTCGTGCAAGATGCCCACCACCTACCTGCGACTTTTAATTGCTCATTCTAGGTCGATTTGGATAAAAGCTAGAAACAACGTAATCGTAGTGTGCAGTGCCTGGGCCCAACAGGCCCATAGGTGGAGGTTAAATGAGCGAAGAGGTAGAGGAGAACCATCTTCTCCACCCAACAAGGGTGAAGAAGATGTTTTCACCCACAGGGGAAAATCCAGATGCAAACTGTGGAATGTATCTTTTCAAGATAAGGGATGTTTTAGACCAAAGTCTATACAGTACATAAATAACAATGGAGATATTCAAGTCTATTAACTTGAATATCTCCATTGTTATGTGTATATGACTTTTACCTATAAAATATATACTGTCTAGCTTTTCTGTGATGGGAAAACCCTTAAATGAGGAACAAATGCAGGTCCGAGGCATATTAAGGCATGTGATGTATATAAAATAACTTATTCACGTGCAGAGATTACAGATTTACTGATGCATTTTGGCATGCCTTTTTCAAGGTGTACACAAAACTTAATTGGTGTCACGGTCCCTTACAGATCTGGTAAACACTTAACTATTACTCATTAACTTTCTTTGCCTTGGGATGTCTAAGGGCCTGCAGAAATACCAAGACCATTAAAAAATGACTTATTGGGATAAAAACAGTTGCAAAATGAAAAGGCTTCCATTTCGGTTTATTGTCCACTTTGTGCTTTAGGATACATCCTTTCCTACGGGTGTTGCTGGTGCAGTTGTAGCTTCATTCAATTTAGCACAATGGAATAGCAAGCTAACAATATAACGAACTAACAAACATTCAAATACACTCTACATACATTTTTAACTAACTAACTAAGTAAGTTGAACATTTTGTATGGACGCTAAAATGTTTGTGTGTTTTTAATCTCCTGAATAGTTCAGTAACAATTTAGGTAACATAATGTTCCATTTATTTCCACAGTGTGTTTTGAAGAGAGTCCCAGCTGTTTCAAAAGTATTCCATTATAGAGATACTATTAAGAAAAATCTAACAATAATGATCTCCTTATTTGATGTATGTATTATATAACCTTTGTGAAAAAAGCAACCTACCCAGTAATTTGTAATTGAGCTACTTTTTACGTAATAAATTTTTTTGACATGACTATTTCTAATAATAGCTCCCAGCCATCCCCGGGCCTGCCCCCGTCTTTGTCTTATCGTGTCCACACTTCCCTGCCGCAGGCCTCCTGTACTACGCTGGCCACGGCTATGAGAACTACGGCAACAGCTTCATGGTGCCGGTGGACGCCCCCAACCCGTACCACTCGGCCAACTGCCTGTGCGTGCAGAGCATCCTGAAGCTGATGCAGGAGAAGCAGACGGGCCTCAACGTGTTCCTGCTCGACATGTGCAGGAAGAGGTGGGAGAGGGTCACATGGTTTGGTAATGACTAACTGCACTGATTAGTAGTAACCAAGGGGAGGTTCAGGTAGAAATATACCATAGCCTGTCTGGCCAAGACAGTAACAATGACATGAAGAATTAAATAAACATAATGGGATATAGCAGCAGTTTATCAGATTTGAACTATTTATTAAAAATGTATTTACATACATAAATAATATATGTATCACTGTATGTATATAATCATTCTTTGTTATATTTTTACATTTACAGTACATTTACACTATTACAAGAATTACAAGTGGTCTCTTTATTTATATACACATACACACACACATACAGTGTACACACACACATATACATATACACACATACATACATATAACTACCATACATATTTTTCCAAACTAAGGTCCCATAATGCCGAAGTGACTTCGGCTCTCTATACGAATCAAGTCAAATATCAAATATATTACTGTAAATATGTTATTTTTAACTGTTCTACAGCCATCATGACATAGCCTGTTTGTAAATGTAATGTGCTAGGAATATCTGGAATTTGGTCTCAATAGTCTACCCAAACTTATGTGTTTTTGTCTTTACTTTGTCTAACCAATGTAATTTCAGTTCTGCATTGCAAACTAAACAGAGACACTGCCTATAATTTGCGTCCTATAATTCTATAGAAAACCTTCGCCATTCGACTTGACACTTTGAACATTAACCAAGCTGCAGGGCGAATGCTTTCGTTGTCGCACTCTCAAAGACGTTTGCATAAATAATTGCTGAAAATATGTGACCCACCTACAGAATTTCTTCCTAAAATCTGGCCCACTTGAATTTGTAATTGAATAGCTTTGATGCATAGTATAAGAGAGAGAGCCAATTACATGTAGAGGTTTCCAGCAGACGTCAGACATCCATGTTTCATGGCTTTCCAGAAGGTTCTGCAATTAAGTCTTAAATTTTGTTGGTCTCAAGGAACACCATGTTTGTTCTTTCTGATTTCAGGAATATTCATGATGACAGCACTCCAAACGTTGTATTGAAAGTAACTGCCAATATTGTCTTTGGATATGCTACGTAAGTTTGAGCGGTTGAAATCATTTTCCGTTTACATTTTTGCAAAAGTATATGCATGTTCCATAATGCAATTTAATTTTCAGTGGGCTGCTTCATAATTGGTGTCATTGTCATTTTATTGTGAAGGTGCCAAGATGCTGAGGCATTCGAGCTGAGCTCCAGTGGGTTCACCAATGGTGTTTTTGTCAAATTTCTGAAGAAACGCCTTCTTGACGATGAGAAGATTACTGTTGTACTGGATAGGGTAGCAGAGGGTAAGACGTCCAACAATAACAGTACGATGCACAAAGTAGAGAAGTAGTGAAAACATTAATATTGTTTTCCCTCCAATAACAAAAGCAGAATTTCACTGTATAATATTTCTGTTGTGCAGATATGGGCCACTTTGATGCCACCAAAGGGAAGCAGGCTTTGGAGATTCGCAGTAGCCTATCGGAGAGAAGAGCTCTGACTGATCCTGTTCTGCCCGGCGCCAGTGTAGACATGGCCCTCCCACACAACCGCCAGTGGGCAAAGGCTCACGGTGAGACTTCACACAAACTTATAAACCTACTATATTTCCATTTAGAAAATGAATAAGAAACGTGGTTAATTTGTCAAGTGATTTGTTTATGTATCCACCAACACTACAATGTGAAGTTGAATAGTTCAGTTTATGTATGAAGTATGTGTCTTTGTTCTTGTTAGTGTGTGTGTGTGTGTGTGTGTGTCCGGGGGTGGTGTAAGTTTAGGGGGGAAGGAGCAAGGATGAGTGCCGCCCAGTCTTTGGTGTAGGAGGGGCTTGTGTTCTTCTCAGAGTTTGAAATGCAAACAAGAACATTTCTGCTGGTAGACAGCCACCATAGAGGAAAAACCAGGAGTGTCTCTGTGTTAATAGGCCGCGATAGAATGTCAGTTGTACTTTACATTTACGTTTCCCAGAGCTTCCAGAGAGCATGTGTCTGGACTTTGACTGCGGCGCTCAGATCAAGCTGGGCTTCGCGGCGGAATTCTCCAATGTGCTGGTTATCTACACGCACATAATCAAGAACCCCGTGGACATGTCTCTGTGCCAGGCCACCGTCGATGGCTTCCCACAGGTCAGCTCTGCTGTGTGCTTCCTATTCTGTTCATCAGTATATGGATCTGCCGCACACGTTTAGTTTTGATTTTGTAAAATAGAAATCCTTGGCATTGTCTTCATTTTATTTTATTATGATTATTTGTTTTTTTTTTACCTAGTATGTTGTTTCACTTGCTTGCGCTCATGTAGCCGTTCCTCAAAACAGTCGGGTAGCGCTAAAGCAGGGGTTGCAGATTGTTCAAAGTGATTTTTTCCTTCTATTTTCCACCACCTCGTTCTTTATCATCATGTAGTATAAATGGTTGCGTGTGTCGTATTATCTTCCCGGGAACGGTGCAGGTCCTAAGCCGGTGTTCCGGTGTTCTCGCGTAACGTCCATCTTTGTGACCGTAATTCCCAGGATCTTGACGTGGATCCCAAGGAGATGAACAAAGAGACTCCGGAGGAAACTGGCATCTACCTACTGTCAACCAGCCTGCCCCAGCACTGCCTCTACACCCGGTTGAGCTCCCTGCAGAAGCTCCGGGTAACTCTTCTGACAACACACTTACCAGAGAGGGTAGAATTCAACAGAGGTTCCAACTGACGGCACCTGACGGCAACCAAGCATGCACTACCCCAACTCTGCAGCAGGGGATGTGATGGGTCAATCCTTTAGTGAAATCCTTTAGGTACCAAGTGATCTGAACTGAGCAACAGGTTTCTTCAAATACGTTTGCTGTGTTTAATGGGCGTGTCGAGGGTCATCACTATCATTATTAACAGTAGTAAATGTCTCGTTCGTATAATTCCATCGGGGACATATCCTTCCTAGCAACAGGTTTAGTGCGCTACAACACCGATGGTGGCGGTATCCACCATCATCATGTGCGTCACAACAACCTACAGCAGTAAAGCACTATCACTTGTTCATTATTAGCCGGTACTAGCTGCCTATTAGCTATGTGAGCGTTGTTCAGCCCTCCCTGTCTCTTAACCTGCTGTTTACGTTAATTCAGCGTAAACATTACACCGTCCAGAAATCAGCCAAGTCAGATCTGCCAAAGGTCAAGTTAGTGGACCTGCTTAGACCGCTCTTCCATATTTTCATTTTGGCCAAGGGCTTTCCCTTAACTGCTCCACAGTCCTGCAGTCATTTGCTTTGTAAACAGCATGGGCTTAGGGACATTGTTGTTTGCTCAATACATGCGCTATGGTGTGTTGCAGAGAGGAGCTCCCGTCCTTTTATTTAGCAGATGCTGGGTCTGGTTCTTCTGACGCATGTGTGTACGTGTGTGTAGACCTATTTACTGTTTACAAAAATGCACTATTTGAGCTTACGTGGCTGAGGCAACAGAAATATGGTGCACTCCAATAACTTACCAAATATCAAGTGCATGCCTGAAAGCTGCTAGTTGCCATAGCGTGCAAAAATAATCTGACATGGTGAAATATCTAATATATTTAGCTCAGCTTGGTCACATTGTAAGCATAGTGCTCGAGCTGGATGCGTTTCCCTCCACGGGTGTAGACTTTGCTCTCGGTTTCTGACTGCCTGCATTTACTATCAATTGTGTCTAAATGCTTCCATATAAAACTCAATTATCGGTTCCATACCTTATTATTATTGCATCCCGTCACACAGCAGCTTGTAATTTTCCATAAATGTTTTTGTGTGAGTGACGAGCGGTGTCGTGGCAAGTTGTGTATTTCTGCCGAAATCCAAAAGCTGTGAGCTGTATTCCTGCTCAAAAATATGTAAACTTGTATACAAGGACATTTTTAATTATAATATAGGGCACATGTCAGGTAAAATACTGTAGAGTCATAGGATAATGGCATAATATATGCTTTTATTTTATATGTGGCTTATGACACTTCTATTGCACAAGTGCCCTATTGTAACTGAAAAATCCATAACCGAATCAATATTGCATCGAATCGATTCTGGAAACCAGTGGCGAGACCCAGCCCTACACACTAGTAAGCATTAAAAAAAAAAAAAAAATTTAGCATATGCTTTTATCTGTGTTATTTTACTATTATAATTTTTTTTTTAATCAAAAGTGAATTGCAATGAACTACGTACTAAGTAATACAAGGAGCAGATAAAGTTAAGCATCTTGCTCAGGGATGCTTAACTAGGCTAACTCAAGGGCTCGAATCCTTGACCTTCTAGTACCTTGTAGACCATCTAGAGTAGACCTTGATGACTAGACTATCCTGCTCCCGAGGTAGAGATGCTGTTTACGGCCTTACTGATGTGACCCTACAATGATGATTCAGAATCCTGTCCACTCATGGTCACGTACTGGTCACACAGTGCACAAAGTACATTTAATACCAAGGCAGGTGCGTAAAACCCAGCCAGGTGAAGGGCAGTCCTCCCTCTCTCACGGCCAGGCTACATCGTGTAGCAGCGCAGTGGAATTCATATTTTTACCGGCTAGGGTTAGGTGCCCCTACCGGCGAGTATTTTCCTGTTTACCGGTAGCTTGGTTTAGTTTAAATGGTTTAATAAATTTCAATTTACATTGACAGTTTATTATAAATTTCTATGTTAAAAAAATATAAACAGACGACTGTTTCATTTTTATTTTTCTCCAATACGCTCCACTTAGCCGGTTCCATTGATTGTTTTGGACGCGTTCGATGTATCGTGTCAGCCATGCAAGCCAGGCACAACCTGACCAGCGGGAGCGGGTAAAGTTAGCTGTCTAGCTCAGATGCACTTCGACACATGGTGTCACCCGAAGCGCCACTGCCCTAATCATTTACCACCCCCTGCTGGACAGCTTTGGGTACTGCAAGGTATTCACACATAAGTGAATATTCCAATGCCAGATGAAGGGTGGTCCTCCCTCCGTAACGGTGCAGTGTTTCCCGCAGGAGGAGCTGGTGTTCACCGTGTGCCTGCGGGGCACCTTCGCCGGCATGGACGCCGACGACCCCGTGCACTGGAACCGCAGCGTCGACATCGGCAAGCCGCTCATCGCCGGGCTGGACCTGCACCGGCCCACACGTCGCAACAGCTGCCTGCAGACCTGCCTGATGCCCCACAGCCCGTCCCACAGCCCGTCCCACAGCCCCTGCCACAGCCCGTCCCACAGCCCGTCCCACAGCCCCGGGACGGAGCGCCACCTCCACCACCACCACACTGGGCGGCCACGAGCCCAGAGCCAGGGCCGCCTCTCCCCCCACTGCCTCCACCCGTACCTGGACTCGTACGATCCGCTGCTTGGTGCGACGGGGGGCTGTGGCGCCGGCGGGGGTTCCCTCTACGATAACCTCAGCCCCTGTCGCTATGGGCCCCGTAGCGACCCGACCTTCCTGCCTGCCACGGGGGGCCTCCCGGGGAGACCCAGCGTTCCCATAGAAACCACGGATGACATCAACGAGCTGCAGACAGTGTTCATCAACAGTCTGCATCTTCAGCAGCCATGACAGGCCTGGGATTACGCTGTGAACTGGGATTACGCTGTTGAACTGGGATTACGATGTACCCTATATTAAGGAATTACACAGGGCCAATTGTATTAGACTGAGATTACACTTTTGGACTGGGATTACACTGGGACAGTTGTGTTAGACTGGGATTACACTGAACCAATTGTATTAGGTTTGGATTACACTGGACCAATTGTGTTGGACTGGGATTACACTGGACCAGTTGTGTTAGACTGGGATTACACTGGACCAATTGTATTAGGTTGGGATTACACTGGACCAATAGCGTTGAACTGGGATTACACTGGACCAGTTGCATTGGACTGGGAATACACTGTGCAATGTGAGACCATATCGTCAGAGGTATTATGCATTTAGTCTTTTAGTCTAATGCTAGTCTCAGACTCCAGTCAGTCTTCATGCAATCCTTTCCATCATTATCATGCTTTATTTTTAGACAACGTTTTTGCAAAGATATACAGTATATGATCAATATTCTGTGCAAAGTTTACATATATTTTAAAAATTAAAAGGTATGTTTTCAAACTTTTTAATTATTTAAGACAAGAGGACATTGTGGCAATTTGGTAGTGTGATGTTAGCAGGAGTTTATTATTGAGGTACAAAGCTTGTATATATTAGAAATATGCACAAATCAACAAGTTAATATACTGTCCAGGTTCATAGAGGAATTGCAATTGTATATCTTAATACATTAAAAAAAAATAAACACAATGTTGCAATCTATAATACAAACATAATTATCTCACCTTCACTTCTAGACAAATACTATACTAAATGTAGTTGAAGTTGTTTTGTATTGTTCAAACTTGTTCTCTTCCCAAAAGCATTCTGGGAAAGAGACAATATGCTATTATTATACAAACCAGGCTGATTTTAACGTGCCTTTAATGTGGCTACAAAAAGTGTTTTGTCATTGTTATGTCATGTTATTGTTCACACACGCCGGTAACACCTCGTCTGTCTCAAAGCCATGTAGAAGAGTAGTAGTATGGACCGTTCTTTCACAGAAATGGCGTATCATGGAACCTCGTAACAGGAGCACCCAATAAAATACAGTATATTCTAAATGTGAATTGATTATTTAATTGACTTTTATTTATTTTTTCATTTATTGACTACAAATTACCATAAATTGCAGTTTTATGTATTTATCGGTTAAAATTGCCTAGAACTTCTTAAAGCGGTTTTGCGTCTTTCATGTACTTTCATGAATCAGGCGGCCATCGATCATTTTGAACTTCCGTTGGCGCGACTCTCTCTTCTACATGGCTCTGGTCTGTCCCCGCCTGGCTTCCGCTGCTCACATCACAGAGCACCTCTCCTCGGCCCTGGAGCGCAGGTCGGTCATGGTGGCCGAGGCCTTCTCCTTTATCTGGTCCATGTTCTGAAGGCTCTGCATCTGCTCCAGCAGGAAGTCCTTCTGCTCCTCCTCCTTGGAGTCGTCCTCCACCATCTTCAGGAGCTCCTCGGGGACGTCCACGTCGTCTCCGGCGCTCTGGATCATGTTCTCGTCCTGCTCGCTCTGGAGACACATGGGAAGTACGCTTCATCTCACGCCACGTTGTTATAGAGGCAGGGTTATTCTCGGGAATGCTTACTAACTTCGAGCTCAAATCAAAACAATATCCCTCCACACATTGAAACGCATTGTGAAGCCAAGGGCATTGTTGTTGTGAGCGGTGTTTTCAGCACGCAAAGAGAACGGTAGATAATTGTGAGGAGATATTTGGTGATTTGACAAAAAGTGTATTATCTTAGTAGCTTAGTTATAGTCAGCAATACTGTAGACTATACCTCTAAAGGTGCTATACACAACATTTAAACATTTAAGTTCTCCAGTCATGAATTAAACCACATGAAAAGAATCTCTGTATGCCTATGCCTTATCTAGTATATGGGGATACTAATCCCCACATAGTGCAGCCCGCACCACACAGCACTATCCTAGTCTTGGCAATGTGTTTCCAATGTGGGGGGGTGGAGCTGCTGAGGGAGGTGTTTTTGTTTTGATCGAGTTCAAATACCGGTATCAACAACCTTCCTTCAACATCCCTGACTCCACCAATGCTCAAGAAACAGTGGCAGATGTGCCTCTGTGTATCTCAATGAATCTAGCTTTAACTGTACCACAGTCAGTGGTCAAGTCTGACAGAGGTCAAGGGAGACTAGCTATATTTGGGACACTGTAATTATATTCTCTCTGTTGGCAGCCTGCCACGTCCTGCTGTACACGGTTACATTTGTATTTCATGGGACGCCGGATTAAGCACTCCCTCTGAGCACAGAAAGGCACATTTGCAGTTTGGCTTAGTGCGGCCCATTTTATACCAGATTCGCAGTCTAAATCCCTGTTCTCACGGACTGAAACCCACCTTGGGCAGTCTGTATTTGTCCCTCAGGCATGTCCGCAGTGTGGCCCGCTCTGCCTTTTTGACCAGAAACTCTGCATCCCTCTCCATCCTGGTTTTAGACAAGAATAACATGTTCTGCTACAGGAATACTGTATAATGTGGCATACAGTATGTCCTTTAGCATGCAACATTTGGATACAAGTCTGACTGAAGCAAATAAATGAAATAAATGCTAATACATGCTATGAGTTTACATATAAACGGTATTTAGTTTATCTCTCATCACCCCCTATAAACTTAAAATCGGCTACATTATTAATAATGCATAAAAAATTGTATTTTCATTTTTATTCTGTTTACATGTCCTAAACGTATTCTCTACATTTCCTAGAGAGGAGGACTTACTTTTCCTCCACCAGTTGCTTCTGGTATTGCTCAGCCTCCTCTATGGTCATGCCTGCAGTTGCCATAGTGTCCAGTGCAATCCTGTGTGTGACCTAGCACCACTGTATCATGGGATTTGTGCCACTCTAGTTTTATTTCCCCAGAGGTTTACGGCGCTGCGCTCTGATTGGCCTGCGGGCGGGTAACGCCGGTGGGAGGTCATAATCTGAGGGCTGGCGTTGCCCCCGCTGACTTGTTACCTTAACGCATTCATCTCCCATATTCTTACAGAGAGCATATTGTTTGATTTATGTAATGCAATGACATTGTAACGATCACCAATACTTGTAATTGCTATGGCATTGCCACATGTTCCCCTGTCCAATTTTGCGCAATGTTGCACTAATTCCCTTATGTAAGGATGCGTAGCACACAGCCAGCCCGTTGAGTGTGAGAGTAATCGCTCTTAATCTGCTCCCACAGTCACATAGACCTCCCATCAGCCCTGTTTAATTTGCAGTATGTACCAGCACAGCGTATTTGGATTAACTTTGCCATAATCTTTTATGCATCATCCACATACAAATTATGACAATGATACTTATTGTATAATGATCCAATAAGATTTCCTATCCATTTTACACATTAATAGTGGTAAAAAGTGATATTTGATTAAAATCGTTTTGTTTTTCCATTTTTCATTTCAGAAATGTGACCTTCAACAATGAGGTCCTTTTTACAAAGCAGTGTAACTTTATAGTATAACTGTGTAACAGTTCACCGTGCAGCTACAGCACAGCTATGCTGCTGACTGCACACTGTAGCTAGTATGTTTGTTTGTTTTTTTTATTAAAGAAGGGACATTGACAATACACATTGTCTGAGGTCATGTAAATGTGCAAGGATAATTTTCATCTCCAGTCCTGGGCAGGTAGTAGATGATATATTAAACATTAAACAATAGGAACTATACATACAACACATGGAAGACCACACATTATATTGGCACATTAATACCAATAATGATATAACCCACTCCTCCAGATCATGTTTAACTGTCCAATAACCACTTGTTTTATAGCATCCTATAGTATCGTAGCAACAGGCCTGTGAAGAGGCCTTAGAGGAGGCCTGCTCAGGCCACAGCTGTGCTGCGTGGGACCACAACACGCTGAATAATGGATGGAGGAAGCTACAGAAGGCGACCGGGGGGGGTTGTAGATATCGTAGCTCCACTGCGTCATTCTCTGGCTACTGACTCAAGAGGGGGAGGAGTCAGCAGCAGGGAGAGAAAGGGGAAGAGGATGTCAGGCACGCAGCCACACACACACACACAGCATCAGACCGGGCCCGAGCTGCTGTCTAGGTGAGACGACCACACACACCCGGGGAAGAGAGCAGGAGAGCTGCATCCTCCTGAACGCCACAGAGAAACATGGTGGCGGTTTCCTCGATATGGCCTCCTCACCTCCTGCTGTTTCTGCTCTGCTGGCGAGGCATCGAAACAAGTAAATGGCTGGGTTTTTTTTTTTGGGGGGGGGGGATTGTATCTGTGTGTGTTGCATCGTTACCCCCTTTTCCTCTACAGCGGGCCAGGAAACCCAGTGACCTTGTAAGAGGGGAAAGGTCAAGAGTTGTACTACGTTTGTTTCGCCTCAAGCAGGGCAGTGCTCGGTGCTGTAATGGATATCCCGTATGTTGACACAAACACAAACTGTAATGCTGTTTGTTGGGACCCGCATTTGTGTTTTGACAGATGTTACGCCATTTTACGCCTTGTATTATACGGACTTTGAGACGTCATGATGTCATGATGCAGTGTTGACTGTCAGCACGTTCATTTGCTCAATTGTCGGGGCGTGTCCCAGAGTCGTCAGAAGTATTGCGTGTTGTCTGTTGTCACATACACCTACTCCAAATAAATTCCCAAATTTTGATTCAGAAACTAAGAACTAATAATATCATTAATTGCATCAGTGTAATTTGTGTCCAGAATTACAATTGTAACGTAATATTGTGAGCTGCAGCTGACATTTGGGGCTTCTGGGTGGAATGGTACAATGGAGAAGTTGTATCTCTAAGAGCGCTTTAATTATATCACATAATTGTATCATACTTGTCTTCATATAGCAGAGAACCCTGGCCCAACACCTCCCCCATTGGTCTCTGGTACTGGACTCGTCACAGAAGTAAAGAAAGTGGACTTAATAGGTTTGTTTGTGTGTTGAATTGATATCTGATATATGGCAACACACACAATTGGGTGGCTGTAAAATATTATACTGTATGCTTTGATAGGGACGGATTAGACGTCTTTCAAATTTGATCATGATCTGTTCATTTTGATCATCAGTGCTGTTCATTTCACTGTAACAATGATTTAGTCTGATTCTGGCGTGTGTGTGTGTGTGTTTCAAATCCCTCCACAACTCTCAACACAGGTGAAAGTCATGTAGAGAAAGTTGAGCTGTTTAAACAAGTCAGTTTAGAGCTTGAGTGTACCTGGAAGGCTAATCGTAATAAACTGAAAAACGTAACTGGGCATTGGAGAAAAAATGGGAAAGAAATTGAAAACAGCCGGCTCCCTGTGATGTTGGAGAATGAACATTATAACCTCAAAAGAGTGTAAGTACAGTGTGTATTATGTATAGTATTTTATTCAAGATTTGTCTAAAAAACATACTCCTCTGGCTTTTGCTAGACCAAAATCCTGTAAAATGTGTTTATATAAAAATGATGGTTAATTCACACAATGGGATGTGTGAATTTCAGCAATATTTATGTGCTTTCTTCAGTTTCCTGGTGTGAGTTTCCTTTATGCGTTTCTTATGTTGTAAACCCAACCACTGACTTAAACATCTGGTTAAACAAAGCTGTCTCCTTTTCTCTATATTGTACTACTCAAATTATGTTTACACATGTATATTTATAGCAAAGAAGTTGAATAGGACAAATTATAATTTTCAATTTTACAAAATACTTTGCATGTGTCTCTCTCTTTCTCTCTCTCTATATATATATATATATATATATATGTGTGTGTGTGTGTGTGTGTTTACTGTATATGTGTGTGT
>JAODLL010082903.1:0-14930 GCA_026546735.1 Forbesichthys agassizii
CTTAATCTCCACCTCTCCTCTCTATCCCTTCATCTGTCTTCCATTGTCCTCTTGCCTCTTGGTCTCCACCTGTCCTGCCCTGCACAAAGCTTATGGAGTGTGTGTGCGTGTGTGAGCGTGTGAGCGTGTGTGTGTGTGTGTGTGAGCGTGCGTGCGTGCGTGTGTGTGTGCTTTACATGTGTTTATTTCCTCTTCCTGTTACTGCCGTTGGCTGGTAAAGGGTGCGTGGGACTCTGGGGACAGGAGCAGCTTTCCCTGGTAAAGGAAGGGTGGGGGGGTGATGTCAGTGGAGCTAGAGATTCACCACGTGTGTGTGTGTGTACATGAGTGCACACACACACGTGTACACTTGACTGTACTGACACGTCACACTCCTACACACTCCACTGCTTCAGTTCTGAAACACGCTGCTGACATCATCCAACCTCTCTCTCTCTCTCTCTCTCTCTCTCTCTTTTCTCAACCGTGTCTTCCTTCTATCCCCTCCACCTTCCCCCTCCCCGTCCCCCGTTCCCCTCCCTTACAGAGGCCTCCCCAGACCCGTCCAACGCAGGCGTGGTGGCGGGGGCCGTGATTGGCTCCCTGCTGGCCCTGCTCCTGGTGGCGGCTCTCATCGCCGTGCTCGTCAGCCGCAGCCGCCGCCAGCAGCACGGCTACCGTGGAAACGGGGGCGGCGGCGGCGACCACCTCAAGGTGCGCGTCTTCGGCGCCGGCAAGAAGGCCAGCAAGAACGGCGCGGGCGGGGCTGTTGCCAGCGGCAACAACAACGGCCCCATCTACATGTACAGCGAGACGGCGGGCCAGAAGAACAACCACCACGCCGCCCCGCCCATGGGCGGGCCCCTGGGCGTCACCACGCCCACCGCCCAGGACATCCTGCTGAGCACCGAGCTGGACGAGGCGGAGAGGCGGAAGTTTGACGAGCTGGAGGAGGAGGAGCGGTACGACCACTTCGGCGGGGGCGGGGCTCCCATCCTGCAGCTCCGCCCCCCGCACGACCCCGACGACGTGATCGGCGGCTACCTGGACGACGACATGGAGTCGCAGAAGGACGGCTCGGTGATCTCGCGGACTGCCGTTTATGTGTAGGGTAGGGGCGCGGAAGAGGGTGGTCGTGGGCGGTGTGGGGGGTCGGGTGTGTGTGTGTGTGTGTGTGTGGGGGGGTTGGCCTCCAGTCTAATGAAAATGAAGGAAATAAAATATCAGGTTTATTTTGGGTAAAAAATTGATTTGTGATCTATTACATTACCACAGTAGGCATTTAAAAGTGGGTGGGGGAAGGGGAAGGGGGGCGGGTGTGGAACATTCCGGATATGAGTTGGACGTGGTTGTCTGGTCCTCAAGGTAAATGGAACTGAGATTGGGAGTGTAGCAAGAGGGAAAAACAACCTTCAGAAGTAACCTGGCTTATTCTATCACTATGACTGGAACCTTGACGATGACGACTCTTCACACAAGGACTATTGGGGGGGGGGGGGGGTGGCGCTATGCGTGTGGAACATCGGCGTGACAATGGAAGGGGCATCCCGCTTTGCATTCCCATTCTTCTCTTCAGCGAAACACAGTAGAAGCAGAGCTAGTCAAACACACATCAACACACCTTGACTGCAGCTTCCCGGCCGCCCTGCCTGCTTGTGTGTTGTGTCGCTGTGACATCTAGCGCAATGCAGGAATATTTGCAAGGGGAAGAGACATTACCCATCATTTGCTGAGAGGAGAAGTGTTTATCTGTGCGCTATTTTCCATTTTCTCTCCTCAACCCCACACCTCTTACCTACTCTCAAATAACCCCCTTCTTTATCATTCACGTCGTCAATAAATAGCAGTTGCCCTTGACCTTGCGACACCAAATCGCTGTGCGCTACCGATGCAAAACAAGGAATACACGGAATATTCCGAAAGGTCAGTTAGGAGAGTGTGCGCGCTAGCCAAGCTGCTAACAAGGTGCTTCTCCGCCACAGCGCAGAGCCCGTCGTAGCCATAGGAGACTGTAAAGTGAGGGACAAGGCGTGGCCAATCGGGGGCGTAGGGGGAGATGACGTGTGAGATGGCGGCAGCCCGTGTCTTGATCCTCCCTCCTCCGTAGCGCCCCCCCCCACATCCGCAGTGCTCCCATGATGCCGGGAGTTAGAGCGCTAATGAGCCATGAAGTCGCCCACTTACAATAGCCAGGGCCGACATACTGCCTCCGCTGAACGTTTACGACGTGGCGTTTCACGAACACCAATTTCCCCGCCCTACCCCCCCCCCCCCCTCCCCCTACCCCTTTGTGACTTGTGAGCACATGATTTATCCACGCCAGTATGGAGTTCAGGGCTAGTGAGAGCACATGGGCACTCTGCAGCTGTCGCTCTGTCAAACGCCACTCCGTCCTGTCAGGCCTGACTAATCCACCCCAGAGCGGCTGCAGTCACAAACGTACAGTACGTCCATTTGCACTCCATTGCCGCACTCATGCTCTCCGTCGCACGGACGTGATTGGTTTACATACGCTCTCCTGTCACACTTGTTTCTATGGTGTTACAGGGAGTGGTAGGTGGAGTTTCCAGTTTGCATTCAGATTCAGGGGAACGTAATGAGGGTCGACCTGCACCAAGCGGTGTAATGTCTCTATCCACGGCAGCTGGAGGGCTGAGAGTGATAGTGTGTTTATCTTAACCCACTGTAAACCTCCTATTCACTGGGGGCTGTGTGCACATCGCACCTTAACAAGCCACTGGTGGAGCACTGCATTCTTTCTGGGGAGAGGGAGCCTCCCGCTCTTCCAACGCGTCCTGCCCTTTAATGTGACCCACTTCTGACTCACTCCTGACCAGTCGGCCTCTCATTGGCTGGCTTGATTTTGCCCACGGCCTGTGAGCAACTCCTGGCCTAGATCTTGGCGGCAGGCCGCGTAAGGCCCGCCGCTTTTTGCCCGAGAGCAACGATGGCATCGCCAGCCAACACCTTTTCATGCCCGTTTAGTCGCGGACTGTGTGACTAACGTGCTTGTAAACGCACGTTAATGCTGTTGTACACCTCCCACCACCTAATAATATATTTGGAGAGATATTTCTTTATTGGTGGAGAGAGGGAGGGAGAGAGAGAGAGAGAGAGAGAGAGAGCTTTCCTGAAAACCCTTGATATGTCACAACTATAGCCTACCACATTCTCACTAATAGGGCATGCCCTACATTTTCTTAATCGTGGAAAAAGACAAATGGGCTCCTTTTTGGAGAAATGCATATTGAGGAGTTCTTGTGAAAACAATAGCAAGGGGCAAAAAACGCTGTGTATATACATTTCGGTGTGAGGTATCTGTATACTATATTATGTACGCATCTTTATTTTTATTGTGAAAATGTGGATATTTATCAAAATGTAAATATCAAATATATTGAGCCAGTGTTGTGGGGGCGGAGAGGACTTTATGTTTTTGCCTGCATAAAAGTTCACACGTCCCAGAAGGATATAATGTACATTTTTTGTTTTGAAAATCACCTGGTTTAGTAGTTAAAATGCTAAACTGCCGATTTCCAGTAGCTACCACCTATGAATTGTTGGTCTTATACGTACAGCAGGTTTAAAGTCAAATCCATAGTTTTTCTCCTACAGCATTTGAGCCCACCCTGTAAATAATAATTTATCAGGAGACTGCAGGCTGCAGAGTCAGAGATGTGTGTTGTAACGTGAGTCAGCTGTGTGTCAGATTGTGATTGTGTTCAGCGTTGTAACCTGAGCTGCACTCTGACCTTCTGTCACGGCTAGGGCGAGACTCCACTGACCTCCATCCACAAACGTACAGTGAATGCAGCCGGGGAAATAACACCACCCACACACAAACACCCTCCATCACTCTAATTATGCTCCCGCCTACAGCCAAACTGTGCAGAATACACCTCGTACCTGACAACTGTCTCTTTCTGACACTAATCCACACAAGATCACATACTACTTCAATCTCATCTTCATGCTCACTGGCTCTGTTGGGACACATGGTGTCTTCTGACACCATGCAGAACATTTTTTAGACAACGCGTGAGTGCTTCATCTCCCAGAAGTGTCTGTCCTTCTGATGGTGAGTCAACCACCATGTAGGACAGAGGCTGCATTGTGCTGGGGTTACACGCACCTTTTACCCATTGTCAGGGAAACAAGCTTTTTAGCGTCTGTTCAGCCTATATACCCAGCACAGGGAATATAGCTTTCAGAAAATGCCACATGGCTGACCTCTGTTCCTTCCACAGCTCCCTTCAAAAGCTTTTAGAGAGTCACAACTCATTCCAGTTAGTCTCTCAAAACGTTTCATTCCGCTCGTCTCACTGCCTCCCTCGACACAAAGTGTGACTTGTCAGACAAAACACTTACGGGGACTCGCAGAGGTTCTGGGGTCCTAGCACAAAGTTTCCTAGTTTAAAAATAAACATGTTTCCCTTTTTATGAAGGCCACACGCTGTTTACGTTTTAGCTCTGATCTAATCAAAGCCTTAACATCTCCCATTCTCGCCTGCTGAGTGAACAAATAAACCTTCCTGTGTACATAGTATAAATATGTAGCGAAAGAAAAATGAATTACTAATTTATGGTGTCACGTTTCTGTATTTCTTAGTGGCAACAAGCATGAAGGATCTCTTACTCTAGTTTTTACTGTTTTTCTGGATTTTTATTCTTGTGTGTTTTGTTTTTTTTCTTCAATTTTGCAGTGCTTTATAATTGAAGTTGTCGGAGTTGTTTGTTCTTGACTGCTGCCAAAACTGGCAAATGTGCTTCGTCTAGTACAACTGTACACACGACAATACAGTCGCCCCAAAATGTTCCTCCCCTCCCAAAATGTGGTTTTAACTCACTGCTATGTGTAATTCGATGTTTCTTTTTCTTAATTTGTAGTTTATGATTATTTTTTGATTTGAAGGACATTCGCTCTTTTTACGGTCTCTGAAAACTGTTTCATTTGTTGTCACCATTTTGTCACGTCTTCTGATTTTATTTTACGTACCAGGCCGCGATTAAAGAATCCATGGTTTTTGAAATGAAATGTGTGCCGTCTGTTTTTTCGCTCATTTTCCTCCGAACTACAGATCAGGTGACACTTGAGGCTGGTCGGAGTCGCGGACTACTGCATAGTGAAATGTAATGAATAGCTATCGATACCCACTGATTAGATTTATAGATTAATTGATCTGGGTATGAAGTGACCCCTCTGTCACTTGTCATCCATTGGCTGCTTTCCATGCAAAGCAGCCCTTCCCTTTTACTAGTCTAATTTCCTGCGTTTGATGTTTGTCTCGTTTCAGTTTTGATTCATCTTTGTGCTGTCAACATTGGTGAGATAACAGCCTTGTGAAAGCCGAAGCCTGAAATGGAAGCGGCCATTTTGTGGTTTTAAATTACCCTGTACTGGAGCACCACTTCTCCTCCTGGTCTCTGATTTGTTTGCCTGTTCTGGTTGGCTGAGGTAAACTTGCTGCCTTGGCAACAGGTACATGTACTGTATATAGGAGATTGCTGTAGTAGTGTTTAAAAGGCAAGCTTTCGCTATGCAGCGCTGTGCTTTGCCCGAGCAGAGATAATGGAGAAGGATGGCCAGTATGAACCACACTTCTACTGATATCTCATTTAAACATGAGCACACTTAATGATAATTGTACTCCCTAGTGGCTCTTTTATCCCTGGCATAACAATCACATGTGCATACATAATGGACATAAGAGAATGCAGTGGAATGTGGTAGTGTTGCTTTAGTGGTTTGGTTCCTCTAGCGGCAGGCGGTTTGTTTTTAGTTGGGGGGAATGTGCCCAGCAAGCTGAAACTCTGAATCCGGCGCCTCAAAGGACGCATTGTTTGAACTGTCTGTTGGCTTAAACCAAACTGGTTTGGTCAAACTTTAACAGAGAGCAAGTGGGACAATCTGATCATGTGTGTGTTTGGATTGTGTTCCCTTAACGTGTGTAGGCCTACATCTGTATGTGTGTGAGTGTCTTGCATTGTCTTGGGCACCTGCCTAGATTCCGTGTTGATGGGACCACATACATACTATATGCGGTCCCATCAACAGCCCGGTCTCCGCTCGACTATTGCTCTCAGCTCAGTTTTCGCTGAGATTAGTCTAGAAACTCTGTTTGCACAAAGGTTTGCTCAGACACTCTGAAGGGCGGATCAATCAGCGACCAGTGTGGTAAGAGTGTTTTAACAGTGCCTGCAGGGAATTGAACCCTTCTGTGACCCGTGACAACCTGCACCTTACTAATAGACCAAATCGAATATGCCTAGGTGTGTGTAATGTAGGCTGTAATAAAAATAAAGGCTTGATGAGGTTTGACCATAGCACTATATATACTGTATTTAACAGGTTTCACGCTGAGACGGAGAATGAGAAACGGTGCTATATAGCTTGTGCCTTTGTTTCATTTGCCGGGCCAATTTGTCTGATGGCACGATCTAAATGTAAAGACATTAAAAGTAACAGGCACTTGTGGCAGGGAGAAAAAGTATCCCATCTGTGGGTGTTGTCCTATATCCTAGCCGCAGGCCAGTTCTGTTGTGGCGGGAAGTACTCCTATCCGTCTCGGTGCCTTGGGTTTGGACCCTTTTAGTGTTTTACAGTCCTGAAGGGGTGAGGACCCTTCGTCTCAGCCAGGGGGAACCCCTGGGCTGGAACAGAGCGCGCTCAGTTGAGGTCCTCTTCGGTGTCTTTCATACCACGCCAGGTGGGAGCCCCTGTTGAGGGAAACACTAAACTAAAAACACACACCTGTAGAGAGCCGTTGGCTGGTAAAGAAAACGATACAACATAAGGCAGCAGCAGAGGTTTAATGCTAACATTTGACGTTTCGTCAAACAAGCAGGTCTTCTTCAGGGCACATGACACACTGCAACAAATGTCCTAATGGTCTGTTGGAACATGCACAGGTGCTATTAAATCCTGTGTAAAGCAAATACAGAGATTTATTTGGTATTTGTAATAAAATGTACTGTATTTTAGATTCCATTCCTGTAACTGTGGAAACACTGTTAACTTTGTAGTATTGAATTGTGAAGTAAGACCGTTAAACTGTATTTCAAAATGTCTCTAATTTTGGGTGAGACAGAAACGGGGGACTATGCACCCTTCCCCCACATGGCATACCCCTCCCTGTAACACTTGGAGGATATAAACGCATAGGGCGTTCAAATCAGCGAAATAGTTCTCCTGCTCCACTGAAAGTTTTAGCCTACTAACATTCCTTCCTTAACTGTCCTTCAACAGCCCACAGCTCCATAGCTAAATCACCGTACTGTCCTTCATACAGTCTGATAGATATGCCTTCAATGCAGAAATAGGCCCACAATGTGGTGCAGAGTCCATGTGCATTATTTGAGGCTGCAGCTTTAGTAGCCATAGCCTGCCTGCCTCATACTGTGGCTGTCAGAGCCAAGTCTGCATTCTCGTGTTCAAGTCAGCACCCATTGAAATCCTACTGTCTTATGTAGCCCAATCCTATTTCCAAAAGAAAATATCAACCACATTTCCAAAAGAAAAGGTCCAATGCAATAAGATGTAGGCTGGATAAACTGCAGGTGTCATGACAAAAATTGATCTGCTTGAAAATTAGTCTGTCGAAAACTGATTACCGTTCACAAGAGTGCCCACAACCCTGGATTATAATCTAGTTAGTGCAATCTAGTCCTTTTTTACCAGTGTATAAAGCAGCAACACAACTGATAAAATGCACTTCTGCATTTGCCAAACATTTTTTGGCAGATAATCACTTTTTTATGGAGGCTGTGTGGAACAGGCAAGTGGGTGTGGTTACAGGGCCTTTGGCTGCAGACTGTGTTGTCTGCTGACAAGAATACTGGTTATTCTTTCACGATTTAGAAACACAGTTTTATATACTTGGTGATTAATATCACCTTTTTCTGTGGTGTGACAAGCTCTAAGCACAAAGGTATGCCTGCTTTATATGATATTTAAAACCAATATAAAGTTGATTGCAGGAAAATAACACAATATTGTGTAAATAAGAAAAAGATATAAGAAAATATTAAATACATAGGCTACATTAGGCTCTAAACAGACAAGACATTTGACAAGGTAATATTAGACTAACAGTTTAAGATCATACTCTACATTAATACCATGTGGAGCAAGGGTCTTAGGCTTATAGATCCAGACAGTCTTTTTTAAACAATAATTTTTGATACCCTGTTACGTGGCCAGGGTGCGATGACGTTGAAGTGTTCGTGTCTGATTGCAATTCCTACAGGCGGCGGTGGCAGAGATGAAGCGATTAACAAATCAACCCAATTGCTCAAAGGCTGCTTCGATGGTTTCAAACCTAACCCAAGGGTCTACCCCCGTTAGTATGCAACGACTGTAAACCATCCCCAGTGGAGCGTGTCTAGACCCCTGTTCACAAAGTGAACTTTGGGTCTGGTTACACCAGGTTAATTATTTGTGTGTTGCGGTTGGAAAAACATCCCAAAAATGTTTTACGTCTTGAAATACGAGCGACGAGTGCCTTGTATTGCTTCACTCATTCTAGGCTCATGCCATTATCTATTACCTCCCAGCCCTACAGATGCACGTATGCGGCCGGGCGTCCAGTGCTTCAAATATGAGCAGCGAGCTGGGCCCCGAAGTTTGGGTTCCCGCAGGCGCTCGAACCTGTATTATGAAAAGTGATTTGACTGTGACAATACCCCCTTCTCCGTTTACGCAACAATGATGGAAACAGTTGGTTTATAATGGGTTGCGTGCCTGTGTGTGTTTGCCTGGGGTTCCGGTGCCAGATATGTCTCTGTGTGTCCTCTTGGCTCCGTGTCGCCATTGGTTTCTGTTTTGTGCTACTTCTGTCGATGCGCAGCTATTTACTCTGGGTCCAGCCTACCATCTGGGCTCTCTAATTGCTTTGGATTCGAGCTAGGACACGCACGCTTTCACTCACACACACACAGACACACACACGTGCATTGGTCGGCACTGGTCCCTGGGCAGTAGGCGAGACGGAATAGCAGGGAAATGATGTGGTGCTCCACTAGAACTAAAGGCAAATAAAGGCCATGGCTGTCCAGTGGTTGTCATGGGGAGAACATTGCTCACCTCACGTGGAAGCGGTGTCCAAAGCCAGTGTGGTGGAACTGTGCCTGAACGACCTGCATGCGGAACCAACGTGACAGGGGCTAGGCCAAGCTAGGGTCGCTCCCCACATTAGCTTACCGTGATGCGACATGGAGGGCTGCCTTGGGGCATCCTGCCCGCCTGGTGGAGACCCTATTTATATCAGGCTGATCACGGGAGTGTGTGAGTGTGTGACTGGGAGAGAATGTGAGGCTGTTGTTTGAGCAAGCACTGTGTTAAATCTATATTTTTATGTGTTAAGTCACCAACAGTGAGAATTCAATTTAAGACGGATTTTCCACAGGGCGACTAGGTGTGTGTGTGTGTGTGTGCGTGTGTGTGTGTGTGTGTGTGGACTTCACACATGCATGCCTGTGTATGATTGCATTAACCCAGCCCTTGCAGCCAAAAACTGCAATGTCATCAATGATTTCTAACAGTCTGAGTGCCACTATCTCCTGTCCGTCCGTCCGTCCGTGTGTGTGTGTGCGTGCGTGCGTGTGAACGCACAGCTGCAGTTAAGGCTCTCGGCTGATAAATGCTAACGCCACGCACCCAATTTAACCTCTCACCTTCCAGCTCCAGACCTGACTAATAAATCTCAGAATGTGTGATGGATAGCGTGGCCAAGTGAATGGAGAGGCAGAGTGATGGATTTGGTGACCTCACGGGCTACACAGAGATTAAAGCCAGTGTCTGCCTTTGACCCCAATTATAAAAGTAGCATCCTGCATATTTTGATTTGGTTAAATAGCGTTGACCCTTTTCGTCAAGTGCTTCTGCAGTAGTTGGACTACATCGGCCTCTCTCTTATAATATTTGTAGTGAGTATGTCATGGCTTGTTATTTTGTATTAGAAATGTGTAAAGGCCCTGTTGAAGCTTCACTTTGACATGTTTTATTGAGGACCGTGTTCTACTTGGGTCTAGTAATAAGAGGGAATATGCTCCATAAATGAAAAATAACAGGTCCAATGCCCTTGATAGCCAACGTACTTGTCAACAGCCACATGTCGCGGCAAAATGTCCTTGAGCATGATGGCATGAGCGCTACTATTCACTCCGCTGTAGAAAACAAAAAAAATAAACCCTATCTGCTCCATGATTTGAAAGCCCGGAGAGGACTAGATTTGTCTAGAATTTAAATGGAAAACATGTTTGAGAGGAATATTGTTCCTCCACTCTATAATGGAGAATATCACATACTGTATAATTTATGGTGTACGGAATGTAGGCATAATATGCATTATGTATTTTGAATACATAAACAAGTTTGTGGCTGAATGAGTTGCATAATGATTCAGAGTAACGGAGTGTTTTTTTTACATTTTTTATAAACGTTGGGCTGTAGGTGAAATGTGAGGTTCTGAGTGGGGTATAATGCAATCAAGTATGCAATCTAACACTGCTTTTAAATAATTAGCCACTGCTCTATGAAGATTAACTAGATGTGGAGATGATGTGTGAATAGTACCGAGGGCTGAAATGAAGCACGGCCCCACACTAGTGAGCGCACATTCCCCAACGACCCTTGAACGTTCATCAAGGTGAACGTAGCATGCAGAGGAAGTCGATCTCTTAACATAATGACAGGAAAGAGTCGGCGCTCATTCTTTCCTGCAGCAAACGATAACATCCCATCGTGTGGTCATTCTTTTGGGTTTCCTCGTGTGCTGTTCACTCAGAGGCAGCCAAGCGGGGGAATGGGCGCCTCTTTCCTCTATAGGCTATTTGAGCGTTTACTCTTCCTGTCCCATGCTGACAGCATCAGCACAAATTATGGGCAGGGCAGTGGTGCATTATGGGTACACCAAGCTTCCACGGGAGGGGTTCACTTGTCCCAGTCTCCAAACCCCAAGTGGAGGGGTGTAACGCTTGCTTGGTACAGTGGCAATCGCTGGTACTGCAGTTAAATGCTGTTCCAACCACAGTATTTATTCCACAATGGTGACCCATATAGAACAGCACCCAACTCTAAAATGATTAGAAACATTCCTTGTATGTGTTACACATATTTGGGTGTGTGTGTGTGTGTGGGGGGGGTGTAGAGTAAAACAATATATATTATGAAATGTAATGACAATCAGCTACAGCCCAGGAAAGCTCGCTGTTTGGCATGAGGTCCTCAAAGGACGCAAGCATGGATTTTACAGACGTGCGCTAGGCACAGAAGACACCGGTGCTGAGCGAGCCCCTCAACGCACAGAAGAAGTCGGGAGAATCATTCATGGTCGTATCTGCCGAGTGAGCAGGAATGAGTGGCGGCCATTTTGACACGCCCTATCCAGGTCTTTCAATGCATCCACGACTACCCCTCCACACACACACATAGCGCACGCACGCACGCACGCACACACACACACACACACACACAGAGGAGACAGATGGGAAATGCAACCAAATAAAAGGAGGTGGAAGAGTTCTTAGACCTTTATGAAGCAGAGAAGTCAACAGAGGATGTGAGCCTGACGGGGAGGACACGAAAGAGATGACTCCACAGGAGAGCCCCCCCCCCCCCCCCCCCCCAAACCAAACAACCTCCCGAGTCCCTGGAGACAAAGGGGGGGCCAGGGAAGGAACGAGAGGCTAATGGGGTGGGAGGACAGAAGCTCCGAGAAGTGTGTGATGAAAAATATCTGGGGGAGTCGTGAGGACTTGGGGGGGAGGGGGGGGGGGGGGGTGGGGTCATGTTGGGCCTGCTAGGTTGTGCAAGAGAGGGAGAGAGGGCTGATTAAAGATGAGAAGATGAGAGAGGGGGCTGAGTTGCTGCAGCTGTGTTGACTCGGCCTCTCGCAGAGCGCTGCGTGCATGCGTGCGTGTGCGTGTATTACATGGGTAGGAGTTCTGTCCTAGACTGGCCTGACCGGAGACACAGCTGCATAAACACACCTCATCTCTAGATAAGACCCAGGGGGTCTTCTTCACGCTGCCAGTTACCTGGAACCAATCCCCTTTCAGGAAATAAAGACACCAAGAATGGTGCGGTGGAACACCAAGGCTGTGTTACTTTGAGCTGTGTGTGTGTGCGCGTGCGCGCGTGTGTGCGTGTGTGCGCGCGCGCGCACCACCGGCATGGGTGTGGGAGAATATATTGGATTTCTATCTGAGGAAGAATGGTTTATTGCCACTCCCAAGAATAGATTTAGTAACGGGAAATATTTTGTGTGTGTGTGTGTTTGGCCTGGAGCTTGCTTGGAGATCAGATGCATTTAAATCAGCGTCTCAACGGGCAGCTCCTATGAAGTACATGCGCACACTGATAAGTGTGTGCATCTGCATGCATAAACACGCTGTCGTGGATTTGTGCGTGGATGTGTCTATTTGGTATCCATTCTTTACCTTGGATCGTGAATAGTCTTGTGTACAGTACAACAGGCATATTTCTCCCATTCTACCCATCTGTGTATGGGCGTGCATACGCTGATGGTTGAATGTGTCAACCTATTGGAATGGAATTGCGTTATCATGCGACGCTTCCAATGTGCGTGGATTTAATTTTCGCTCTTTTCTTGTGGGAGCATGCATAGAAGCAATAGAGGGCGTTCCTCCATGGTCCAGAGAGAGGCTGTCCACCAGTCAGGCTACTTCCACCGTAGGTCCCGGGGTATTTTCTACTTCCTTTGTTTGACATCAATAACAGCAACAGCGAGGAAATGACTGTCAAAACCTCCAGTTTGTGGCAGAGTGTGTGTATTCAATGCGTATAGCCTGTATATATTTTTAGATATAAGCCCCATTGCTCATATACGGTAGAATATGTCAGTCTCTCTTCTCTAACCACAGACCGCTTCAATACACGGTGCGCATAGAAAAATACTTTGTCTGGCCTGTCTGACTATATGCAGTAGACAATAGGATGCTCCTAAAGTATGATGTATTGTGGATTACTGTGTGTGTGTGTGTGTGTGTGTGTGTGTGCGTGCGCATTCATTGCAATTGTGTGCAGCCTTGACACACACTGTAAATGTATTTTCCCCATCACTAACTTCTTATTCCCCTTTAACACATTTCCATTCACAATGACTATGGAACCCCATGGACCTGCTTTTATGGGCAAATGCACTATTGATTAAACCATGTAATTATTACCCTATTAAAGTAAAATTCTGTTGTCGATTTGCCACCGCATACATTGTAATGTGTGTGTGTGTGTGTGTGTGTCCAAGTGTTGTGTCCTGTGTGAAGCGTGTAGCGGTCAGTGCTTTCTGCAGTGTGTGGCCCTGACTTAACCCCGTCTCCCTCCAGTGGCCTCTGTGATTCAAACTGCTGCCTGTCTGTCCAGCCCAACTGCAGGGTCTTTTTCACGCTTCACATGCTCCTTACTGCGTCTTCTAAGACGGAGAGCCGGGGATGCGGTCACGATAATGAAGCATTAGGATGCTAAGCACACCCCCTATGTAACATCTACCGGCCCATTCTCCGTCACTGGAGGCACTCGGCTCCCATAGAACACAATGGTTTTGAATAGACAGGAAGGCTTAACAGGAAATTAATTTTGTGGTTGTTTGCTGTCAATTTCAGTGTGATGTGACAATAACACGTGTGACGCGCTTCTGAAGTGCGGTTCAATTAGTGCGCACGCAAGACGACGCTTTGCCGTAAAGTAGTGCCTGGTTTAGCGCAGGCGAGACCTGTAGCTAGTGATGTTAAAATTCTAGTTTTAAAGTGTCACATTTTGTTACAATTAACTGTTGTAGACTAATAACAATACACACAAAAAAAGAAATGAAAATAATATCCCATTTTTCAGTATAAGTGTTTAAATTGTCCTGAGAGCCATTACCATCTCATGGCTACCAGTTATTGTCGGTTCAACACTAAAAAGCCATTAAGGTCCATTTCTGTCGCTTATTGGTGTGCGGGTGCTTTCTGAGCATATTGATTTAGTTTTTGTCCGGTCTGTTGTTGCAGGCTAGCCCAGGTACGTTGTATCAACATGGCTTGTCGTGTTATTTATCTTTATTTGACACTGTCTAGGCTGTGTTCCCCAGTCGTTTACCCCCATAGGCCCACGCTGCGCTGATATATGGAGCTGTTCCACTTCTATATCTCCTGCACAGCTAACACGCTGAACACAAACTGTCTAGTCTCTAGTCTGTCAAGCTGCGTTTGGTCTGAAGGTGGGCGGGGCTCTGGTCCGTGTTGGTGTGTGTGTGTGTGTTTGCTTTTCACTGCCCATTTGTCCTGCTTTAAGACCCTTTGCTGTGCTGTCGTCTCCTTAATACTAGTGCTGCTCCAGGGTTTTCTCTAGCCCACTTTTGCTATTCATTAGTGTGTGTGTGTGTGTGTGTCTTCAGTGCATTTAATAACGTACTGTATCTCCTAGCAGTTTCAAGGCAGTGTGGCTAGGACTCACGTATGTGTGTTCACCTAAATAACACCACCTACGTGCAGTGTTATATTTGGACGGATGACCTTGCATTCCGTTGTGTCTCTCGTGTGCATACTGTATACTGTACATACTTGAAGTATGCATAGTACTGTGCATTTTCTCATGTATGTTGTGTGTGTGTGTGTGTGTGTGTATCCTCTGACTGACTCGCATTGTATTGCTGGTCTTGGTGCAATGAGCCAGGCCTTGTATCAGGCAGGTTGAGCTGCAGGGGAATTCACTAACACTTGACCTGCTTTACTTGAGTCACTTGTGTAGCTGGATAGAGGGGGGAGGGGGGGGTGTGTGTTATTGGGTGGGGTAGTGCAGATGGAGGGGAGGGAGATTGAGAGCAACAGCTGCAGGAGCCAGAGGGAGAAGGAGGATGCGATGATGGGGCTTGCGTTTTTCTCTCTCTCTCTCTCTCTCTCTCTCTCTCTCTCTCTCTCTCTCTCTCTCTCTCTCTCTCTCTCTCTCTCTC
>JAODLL010082904.1:0-14929 GCA_026546735.1 Forbesichthys agassizii
TATACATACACATATATATATATATATATATATACATATACATATACATATATATATATATATATACATATACATATACATATACATATATATATATATATATATAATAATACACACACACACACACACACACACACACACAGTATATACAGTATATCCCTTTCTTGCACTGTAGTTCTAAACCAGTAAGTCTGCATGCACATACAGGTTAGTTCAATACAGCCACACACACACGCACACAACCAGACCATGTAACAGATAGAAACATTTGGCACTGTGCTTCAAACTATCACTTAGAAACAGTAGAGTCCAACCGTATAGAATGTTATTCATTTCTGTCCCTCAAACTTGCAACAGCTCGCTTGCTCTCACCAGACTTGCAAACAGGGACTAATGCATCTTCATTTAGCCTTGCTGTCCTCTGGGCACATTTACATCTGTCAGCTCACTATGGAGACTGGATGGATGGGCTGTGGGGGTGCATGGATGTGTGTGTGCCAGTGTTTCTGTAGAATACAACACTGATTCATACACATGCCTACAGCTGTGTGTCCACGCATAATTGTGTTCATATCTGCTTCTGTTTGTGCGCCTGTGTGCCATTATTCCAATATGCCTGTGTCAATTTACACACACACACACACTGTTGCATATACCATTTGTGTATCATGTAGCCATTAATGCACACGTGTGTCTATGCATATATGCATATGTGTGTGTGAGTGTGTGTGTGTGTGTGTGTGTGTGTTTGCACATGTACAACAGTCAATTTCCCTGCTAGGTGACAGTTCACGGTCCCCTGGGCCACACGGCATCGTGGGTAAACTTTATGTCACAACTAGTCTCATTCATCAACAGCCTGACACTCTCTCACAGAGAGAGAGAGAGAGAGAGAGAGAGAGAGAGAGAGAGAGAGAGAGAGAGAGATAATAACACTACCATAGCCATTGTTTTTAATCCCCACCATCATGTCTTAAGCATGCCACGACACCACGACCACGTCACTATGAAGGGCTGCTGGCTACAGTGAGGAGACGCACCATTCTCCCTCATCGCTTCTGTCCTTGTTGGAGGAGGAGGCGCGCGGCGAGATCTGGTCTTGTGAGAGTGCCGTTTAGAGGAGACTTTTCACTGGGGAATTAAAACTAGAAGGAACAAAGCCTATTGTTTCTAATGTCGGCCAAATGTCAACGTTGTATGACATCTGGTAGATCGTTTTGGGAGCTCGCTAATGTCCCCACCCCCCACTGATGCACAAAAACATGGCTGCACTAAGTGCATGCCGTTGACATGCAATCTTCATGACAAACGCTGTTTCCTTTATAATTAACAACCAACAGTGAGGGGAAATGCAAAGTGGGCAATCCAGAAACTCATAGAGCTTCAGTTTGTGAGACTCCATTGTGATAGTGTGACATATGTCATGTTAACAAATCATTATATTCTGGAGGTAAAAGTTATATCTTCTTGATTGATGAAACCCTGTGAATGAACAGAGGGAACGGACCTTCGGCAGGAATTAATGTGAACAGCAAGCTGTGCACATTCTTGTGATAAAACATTTGTCAAGAATTGACGGCTGAGCTACATCATTGTAATTACCCCTCCATTGTATATATAATGACGCTCAGGAGAGCTTCACCTTATCAATTGTAGAACTACATCGTTCTTAATTGTGGACCGAATAGATACTCTATACAGAGATATTTTGAGATTTTTGGGGAAGGGAGATGAAATTCCACTTATAAGATAATGTTAAAACTGATATACTCCCTGCTGTGTCGTCATCATCTTTAGCTTATTTTTTTTCAATGATTTGCATTAGCGGAATTACGCCCGCTGGCAGTTCAGGGTGATTTACATGTCCACACTGAGCCATCCATGGAACTATCCGACTTGAGATTCGTACGAATAATTTTGTTCTCCGGCTTTGAAAACCACAGAGTGCACATCTGTGCATGTCAGTGAAATAGCTTCTGTCTCTGAGATGATTCTGACAAAACTTTCTTAAAACTGTCTGACAAAAGAGGCATATTGCGCTCTAGAATTACATCTATAAGGCACAGTGATTTATACAGTACACGGTGCATAAGGCTGCTGCCAGAATCTTGCCTAGAACTAGAAAATTTGATCACATTACTCCAATCCTTGCTGAACTATATTGGCTGCCAGTTTATCTGAGATGTGATTTTAAGATTCTATTGTTCACCTATAAAGCATTACATGGATTGGCACTTTCCGATTTATCTGACTTAGTGATACCATATGTTCCATTCCGAGCCCTACGCTCACAAAATTCTGGCTTGCTATCATCCTTAATGTTATAAAGAAATCAGCAGGATTTAGAGCATTTTGACATAGGGCCCTACTATTGTGGAACTCCATACCAGCTGATGTTAGAGGTGTTAGTACTGTTTCGACCTTCAAAATCAAACTAAAAACCTATTTGTACAGTGAGGCATTTAGCTAGCAACAGTAAATGTTCCCCTCTGCGTAGGGACCTAAATGGCCATACATTAGGTTCCTATCTGTCGTCTGTGTGTTTCTGGCCCCTGTTTCTCTCTCTCTTTCTCCGAGTGGGGTGGATGGGAGATGTTGTCACGATCCTGGAGGCTGTGTGGATGGTGCGGCTCAAGCCCGGTGATCATCATCGGTCATCGGGAAAAGTTGCCACCTTGGTCAAGGACAGCGTGTCGATGGCGATGTTCCATGAGCTGGGAAAGAGAACTGTGTACAGAGCCAATGGATGTTTTTTGGTCATCTCCTGCCCGGTGGAGGAGTGTCGTCACAAGGAGATGCTGACATGGTCCCGTACTATGTATGGATGGAGGTGGCTATTGCTGCAGAAGCCAAGTCTCCAATTTAGACCAGCACTATGGTTGTTGAGTGATCCTGGTCATGTCTAATGCTATAGAACATTTCCTCTGACCTGGGACTCCTGTTGCATCTGTTAATGCTACAATTGACAGACCACTCTTAATTAACTAACTGACAAAACGCTTTAAGTCGTTCCGATGTGTTAGTTCTAAAGTACGGCAGAATGTGAAAATTATTATACATAGTATTAATGCAAAATTGTGCTTGCCTACCATCACCTATTGCATCTTAACCGTCCTGGAGGGGTGGATTCCTCCCTTTGTGGTCCCTTCCCAAGGTTTCTTCCAATTTTTTCTCCATGATGTTTTACATTTTAAGTTTTTCCTTGACCGGGGGGAGGAGCAGGTTAAGGAGATATTTGTTTCCATGTGAAATGTGGGCTCTAAAGCCGTTTGAGTCTGCAATGTGATTAAGGGTTATATTTTAAAAAATTGACTTGACTTATGAAATGGCATGTATATATTTTTTATGTTTTATCAGTGTATATGTGTAGCACCTCTCTTGCACAGGCTAATTCATACCAGGAAATAAAGCATATAAAGCATAATATCCAAAGGTACAATGAGTGCAATAGTATCTGAAACAGCCATATGCCCATGCAATTCAATACAAAAGGTTTAAAAATATCTTATTTAAAGTTTTTTTTTGCTAACATGAAATACATATTCACAATTTTAATAAAATGTATATTTAGCTTACAGCTAACTCAGTGTATTTATCTATAGTGTAGACAATACAGCTATATAATGTATGGTTTCTATCTATCTGTCTGTCTATCATAATCATATCATATTATTATATTATAACAGACAGCCATTACATGTATGTATGTATGTGTGTGTGCGTGTGTGTGCGCGTGTGTGTGTGTGTGTGTGTGTTCAAAGTGATACAGCACAGCATCCATGGCTTTGTAAGAATTGCATGTGCACAGAGATATAAATCATAATTAAATTATAATGTATATTATAGTTAATTATCTAACAGAACAGTGGCTATTAATCATCTCAACACAGGTTATGCAGTGCAAATTGTGCAGCCGACATGTGAACCAAGAGATTGCTATTTTTATATAGGTTTGGTGTTTGGCTATAACAATAGTGTGTGTGTTGTGTGCGTGTGTGCGTGTGTGTGTGAGAGAGTGCAACAATCGTCTTGTAAATGGATAGGGTAGCGTCAAGCGAGCAACTACCCTAATGTTGAATGCACCTTGGTTTAACAGCATTTTAAAACATTTTACTGAGCCGCTATTTCAATAGTGTTCAGTCTAGAGAAGATTGTTTGTTCGCTCTATGAAACCCATGCGTGCACACACACACACACACACACACACACTTAATGTTACAACTATATATGTGACAAAGTGTCGTAAAGTATGCTAAATTACACCGTAATAAATTATCACACAAAGGTCCACGCTGTAGGTCCACACAATTAAAATATGTTTTACTCCCTCTCTATCTCTCTTTGCCATTCTCTCAAACAACAATTCACTGATTCATTAACTACTACCTCTCTCCATCCATCTCTCAGAGTGTAAAGGACGGTTGAGGTAAAGAGTGTTTTGGAGAAGAGGGAGAGAGGGCAGGGTATCTTTACCACAATCCATTGTGCCAACATCCTCACTAAGGATTATAGGAAACAGATGAATTATCTCAGTGAATGTGAAAGCCTGGACTATAACATAATCACATAAAGTAGATGAACATCCAGTACGGTGTATTCTGAAACACACAGCAACAAGTGCTGCTAATGTACGCACTACAATGTCTGGCAGTGTACTTGACAGAATGGATATATTATCCTGCCAGACAGTTATTATTATTTCAGTACTACTTCGGTTGTCCCCACCGATCTAAGAAGAGGTATTAACGTCGTCCGTGAGATACTGTTTACGTGTGAACCAAGTCCTTCAAATAAATAATGAACAAATAAAGAAATATGAATATCAAACTATTAAAACTAAGAATTAAATGTACATCTGAAAAAGGCTGTTAGGAATGAAGCAATCAAAAAAATATGGAAGAGCAAATAAAGTGCATGAGGAAGAGGCTATTGCTACTGCTGATTAAATATCGACTAGTTTTATTAAATATTGGCTGTCCTGTTTTTGTAATGACTCAATAATAATATGTTTTACTTGAACAGCACTTTTTTGCGGGTGCATTAAAAAGTGTTTTACGTGGAATAAACAAAAGCAAGTGAGGCTTATTAAAATTGCGAGCCAGGGAAAATGAATAGTACGCCAATAACAAGGGCAGTTTAACCTCTCGCACAAGAGGCTAATATAAAAACACTTACATCATGGACCTGGCCGATACACGTTCCACTAGCATCTGTGTCACGTTAAGTTCATGCGGTCACATCACATTAACCCTTTCCTCTCTGTCTCACTGAGAGGGACAGACACAAAACAGACATACTCTTAGTGAGCATGGGTGCCATGTGACTTGGGGAGATGACTACAGTACTGTAACATGGACAGGGCAGCTTAATATGTAAAGCAAAATAAATGAACCATCCAGCAATGTTCTGCATGAATGGGAGCGATCGCTGACACTCTTTTGCCAGATTCAAAGTGTGAAATATGTGACTGAATGTAGAATCAGACGAGGAATTCACAGCGGAGTACTTTACACATGGAGGACAAGGATTGCCAGGGGAATGCACTGGGGATCAGTGTGACAGCAGTCATAATAATAATAAATAGACTACATTAGCGTTGGCTAGATTTTGGAATATTCACAGCCCCTCAAAAATAAAAGGACGTCGCCCTTTAGAGGGGACACACAGGTCACAATGTCTTCATCTGCACATATGGTCATATTGTTTCAATTGCCGTTCTGGGACAGTAGTATAGTGCAAATACAATACATGCCTTATGAGTTAATAAATGCATGACCACACCAAAGTTCAAGCCCTTCACCTGCACTGTTCTATTTCTGATATACTGTACTGCACACCCTGGAATGTTTGATAGACAGACAAGACAGTTATGTGCTGGAAAACCCCTCCATAGTGCAAGTATATTTTGGGTTGGACAGGTAAAAACCACTTCTTAAAAGTATATTATAGTGTGTAGTCTTACAAAAGAGTACAGTGCAGCTTTAAATATATGTAAACATGGCCTTCTGGGCTAACAAGTTGTACTGACGGTAATTCATTTTGTGCTGATTTTAAGAATTAATTTGGTCTACAGCATCTACTCTGGTTGTTGTTTGAACCTAGGGCCAATATGTGTGTTGAGCATCGACAGCACTGGAAATTGGGATGTCAGTGTGCAAGGTTAACGTACAATGTGTGTGTGTGTGTGTTGTGCACACCAACTACACAGAAAACATTGTTGACAGTACTACATTAGGGGCTGAACATTGCCTGCAGTCCATAGACAAACACTAAATAGCAAAACCAACATGGTATCACCTCCCAGAAGGAAGCAGAGGTGTTGGCCACAGCAAAATATCCTCCCGGAACGCTCCAGAAGTAAAGTGTGTTGGGATCACTACTCACGCGCTATTATTCTAAATGTTAATTATACTACAGACTGTATATACTGTATATAAATGGACAAACCCTCTGTGTCATCATCCATAGCTTTTCCCACAAACAGGTCTAAAGATTGGCCGTCGCCATCTTTGCAGATCCCGCCTAAAACTTCCCCAAATCTATTATATTGGGGTAAATGTATGGCTTTTAAATTTTAACTGATGAGTGAAATTCACCCCCCATAGAGTTGTCATATACGGGGAGACTATAGAGACCAAAAATCTTGTTTGAACCAGGCAGTAAACATTTTAATATGGGTGTCTATGTGGATCAACTCCCTTTTGCCGCCAGCCTCAAGTGGCATATTCGAGGAACTGCAGTTTGGCACTTCCGCGTTGTATTCATTTCTCAGCACCGGAGGTTCCCCCTCGGTTAATACAGCAGGAAAGGCCTTGGCGTTGGCCCTAATGCTGCGTAAGCCCTGGAACCGGGTTCTGCGGCCGTTTCCAAGGGAGCACGGCTTTGTGTGTTGAACTGATAGGATGGGTCACACAGCAACACACAAAGAAGAGAGGCATGGTAGCGGCACGACAGCAGGCAATACCTGCGGTGCGTCTGCACAGTAGCGCGTGCAGCTAAAATAGCACAGCATTTGCATCACTTAGAATTTTACGGCAGTGTCACTTTATATACACTGTGATGTTTGGCATTCACAGGGCTACTGCAGGCACACGCGCTCGTGTGTGTGTGTGGAGAGAGATTTGCCGTAAGCGTCGGCTGTTGACACATCTCGTCAACTGAGTCGCTAGGATTACAGCAAAAAACTTTTTTGCAAACACGCATTCATATGTCTCCTACGTCCCATATTCTGAAGACACATACAGATGTGCCTTCTCACTGGTGGCAGTATTGGTGTGGGTGATGGATCAGAATCTCACATACTTGAACAACATGTGTGAGTCGCATGTAAAGCTCATGTGTGGTTGTTTCGGCTGTCACTGAGGCCTGACGTGACTATGGCCATTACAATACCACAAAGCGTCTTTGCTAGTCTGTTTATGTAGTTGTCTATGGCGGGTGCACAACGAGCATGCACTTCATAACAAGAGCGCATCAAACATACAGAAGGATAAACAAACTTAAACGTAAAGAGTACAATGTAATATAGAAGTAATATGTAGCCTTCGTCAACATACACTATTTTATGGATTTGGTGGATTTTCGCTGTGGCTGATGGTCTGCTCCAGCGCTTTCACAAGCCTGCCGGTATAATAGCAATCCGCCCATGGGGCAAGTGTGCCTGGATTTTTAAAAGGGAATGGGAGATGACACTCCGATCGGTTTCTCGTAGCCCAAAACACATCCGTGAATAATGAAGACAGTAAGTATAACCCTTTTGAACCCTTCACTTGGCGCACAGACCGTTTATCTGCTGATAAAATAGCAAAAGTGGATTTGGACACACACTAAATGCAGTGTGCACCTTGCGCTTTTGACCATGTGCTTAGATTGTTAAAATAGGGCCCGGTGTCTTTCTTGTGTGTGTGTGTGTGTGCGTGCGCGCTCGTGTGTGTGTGTATGTGTGTGTGTATGTGTGCGTGCGTACATATACCTGTCTAACACTGTTTTACAAGAACTGTGAAGGGCAGACTTTAATCCCAAACCCTCCTGCCTGGATTTATATTACATGTTTTGATAAAAAACAAACATCGGCACTGCTTATGTTAACCACCCTCCTACACAAATGCGTACTGCCTTTTCTTTGAATACTCAGACTCACAGTTTGATAATTAATTCTCTTTTAAGAACTTGGCATAACTAACAAAACTTTTCTGCAGTCTATGTTTATTTACTTGAATTCAACATAATCTAAAAAACAGTGGTATGTGTACATTTTGATTCTTATTATTTATGTATTCTGTCTAAAACAACCTTTACATTTTCTGAGCCACCCTTCGACACCCAAAAAGGTTGCCAAAAGGGCATAGATCTTAAAGCTTCCAGTATTTATTCAATCAATAAAAGTACAATACAAATACATATGAAAAGTTTTACTCATGCTCTTTATGCAAACTCGGCTTTGTGCATGCTTGGCAGTTAACACCACAAAGGTCCCAATGAATTCTTCACGAGACCGCGTGAACTGGATGTGTGAATGGCCATCGTCAAAAGTGAATGTGAATAGATTCAGATAAAACGCGTGGTGAACAAGTCTCTAAAGTAGATGATTGCAGCTGTGGACAATTAAATTACACTTAATAGTCTGCCAGCAAACACAAAACGGTGCCAATGCCATTGTTTTCATCAGACACATTCCATAAGTCCTTGATTGATCAAAACTGAACAACATGATGGTGCTTATATAATAACATTAGGCATTATAGAATGCATTTATCTGCCATGGTTATTGTTGCTGTCAATCAAACTCATCACTATTGATCTGGTTATTAGATTAATTGCTTTGCGGCTGATCATCAAGCAAGTACACAGTCATGTCAGTGTGCCCAAGGCAACACCGTGGCTGTCTGTTGACACGGAAAAACAAAGAATGGAGTCCGTCACTGCTCAAATCAACAGACTGCTGCTGAGATATGATTACGCAGGCAGTTTGTCGCCATGTGAGAGTGCAATGTCACAGACCAGATGCTGTATGTGTATTTAAGTTACGCACAGGAAACTTAGACTAACCACAATAAAATGTAGATATGTTGGATGTGCTTGCATTCTGTTAGCCTGGACAGAACACCACCATAAACAATCTTATTCAAATCATATTGTCAAACAACAAGATGTAACATCGGAGCAGTAGGTAGGATTTTAGAGCAATACATTTAGTGTAATGTTTTTAGTAAAGCCATAGACATCCATCAGCTGTAGGGCACCCGACTATTTCTTTTCGCTGAGATTATAGTCAGGGCCTGGATCATAAAACCCCACCCCCACACATTCCAGAGCAAAGATAGTCTAAGATCACAAAAACACATCCAACTTCATACATTAGGTTTTCTTTCATCCTTGTATGTAATTTCAGTTACATATTAGCAATGAATATCGTTACCAATGTTTTATATGCTAATGCATACCTAGGTTGGTAGATGTGAAGTCAAAATACTATTTAATTAAGTTAGTCTTATATTATTGGGTGGTGTTACAATAATCTTTATTTATTAGTTAACAAATGTGGGTTTATACTTTTGACTACAATGCCAATCGAATTTAAACGTCTTTATTTCCCTGCAAAAGGGTAGTATCAGAGACACTTATCAGACACAACCTGCCCGCCCCTGGAGAGGACATCCAATCAAGTCACTAGAATGGTTTGAGGTAGGGTTACCGACATTTTAAAAGGCAGGCGCACGCATCCCACCCAGGTCTCTATTGTGTTCCAGATTCTGACGCTTCTGACCTCTAATACAGAGCCACGAAAAAGAGTGGTGGGGTGAAAATGCCCCCCACATTGCCTCGCGGCCCGCTCCCTTTGTTCCAGACCCACAAAACTACAAGCTAGCGGCTAACAACTAGCCAAACTTTGTTACAAATAGGATACATAAATCAGAAGCATTAGCCTACCAGTACAGGAGTAATCATGCTGGCATGTGTGGTCACAACCTCACAAGGTGACAATATTGATTATGACAAAGACAAAGTGGATTATTGACCCAGCTTTTAAGGATGTAGAGCTACTGTAAGCGATTATACTTTAAACCTGAAGAGCAATACAAGATCTAATTATGACTACAATTTATTGTCTGGCGGTGGATGCCATTTTACCTAAGCCATATCTGTTTAAGAATGATGGCTTGACATGGATCTTACATCATGGAGATTCATGATGGACATCCATGGGATCAAAACAAGGAAAAAAATAACTATAATCTACAAATCCCTAGATGTACAAACGTGTGGTAAGTAGATGTTGCTTGACGTTGATGGAAACAGGAGAGTTTTCTTCTTGTCATAGAGAAAATTAGGGCTCGTTGTCCTGACCCATCATGCTAGTATCGGATTAATAGCCATTTAGTTTATTATTTCTATATTTATTTCCTTATTTTGTTTAAAAATAGTTAAAACCTTATACAGTAATGTAGGCTACACAATATATAGTGATTTATATAAGGCACATTTCTACAGTTATTGACAATAATTATTATTACTCTAATGCAGGTCTATTCAACCCTAGTCCTGGAGGGCCACACCCTACATGTTTTAGATCTCTCCCTGCTCCAACACGCCTGATTCAAGGTTGTTAGAAGCCTGATAACGAGCTGTTCATTTGAATCAGGTGTGTTGGAGCAGGGAGAGATCTAAAACATGCAGGGTGCGGCCCTCCAGGACCGGAGTTGAATAGCCCTGCTTTAACGGGTCTCTTTTAGATATCATTGATTGATGAGAAAAATAAATATAACATTGTATATATGTATACAGTCATGTGTCTTTCTTAATATGACTGCACCATTTATCAAATTGAATCTCATTTACTGACTCTGGAATCATTATCCATTGGAATCGCCATGTCTTTTATACGGCAAGCCGTTTTGTAATTTATTCTCCAAGAATCACTAGTATCTATTTATTAGATACTAGTATATATTCCATTAGTTATTATAATCTAATCGAATAGTTACTAGTATATATTCTTTAGATATATAATATATATAATAAATAGATACTAGTGACTATCTATTCACTAGTAACATTCATTAGATACTAGTATCTAAATAATATATACTAGTCACTATTGGAATAGATACTGGTAACTATTGGAATAGATACTAGTATCTAAATAATAGATACTAGTAACTAATGGAATTGATACTAGTATCTATTCCATTAGTAACTAATATCTATTATTTACTGACACATACTTTTTTACCCATCAGCTTTACACTATGAATAGGTTTCCAGCAAAGTTTCCCAAACACCATTCCTATTATGTACTGATAATATTTACGTTTTACACAGCAGATGTGGTTGTCTGTCATTCAGTTACAGCAACACCCGTTTTCAAAATGATACCAAATATTTTCCTCACCGGCACGACTTTTGACAAAAAAATAAAAACTAAACAAACATTAATCAACAAGCACCTGTTAGCTGACAACAACAAAACACTAACTACAAGGCATTATTTGTGCACCTTTGAATATAAATTAGATGCTTCGTAATCCACGCTAGTGACTATTTATCAAGCACAAATGCTTCCTACCTTTACAGCGAGCAGGTGTCTCACTCATGTTGATACAGCTACTTTACCTTTTATACAATTAACAGCTGGAGGTCTCAGGCTGAATAGGGTTTGATCATTCAGAGCGTATCGTGTTGTAGTCTGGCTACAACACATCATGTGCTGTTGGTTGGTGGTTTTGGTCTAAATACTCTGAATATCTCTGTGATGGGGTCCTATTGTATGATCATGTGCACTATGGCTTAACTGAATTGGTTCTAAAAGTGACATGAACACATGTGTGGCCTTGTGTACCTGTATTCCCATGAATCACAGCAAAACAGCCATTGAATAACTGACACTATTATGAAAGGAGGGAAAAAACCACCCAGAGCACTGCCCATGTTTTACTTATGACAAGTTGTTTTAAACGTTTTCACTCCTACGTCTGAGGCACTCTGTTGGTGTGTGTGTGTGCACGCATGCACGAATGTGTGTGTGTGTGTGACTGTGCACTCTTTGATGTATGATCAAGGTTTCTCATTGTTCATGGCAAAACTCCGACTGTTGTAAACACCTTAAGCCACTTTCATCTCACACACACACCCACACACACACACACACACACGCGCGCGCGTGAATCCCATAATTTACTGATTGCGGAAAAAAGGCAAGAACAGCAGAGAAGGTGATCAAAGAGTTTTGGGAAGCAATATTTCCGTTAAGTCCTTCTTTCAGACTATTTCATCCTTTTCCATTTATTGCCCACCTCTTGCTCAACCTCCATAACGCTCTGTCTCACTTTGTGTATAACCAATGCATACCTTTTTTAAAAAGGTCTACCAATAAATAGTTAATTTTTGCATATGGACTTTCCTGAATGGTCTCACTGCAATCTATACAATAATTTCCGCATTAATATCCCATCACATCGAACGCTTACCTTTTAAAGTGGTCTCTAAGTAACCAGAGTCTGTCAGAGATTGTCCCTGTGGCCCCTGTGAATCCGTAAATTCTCTCATCTATTCCAATTTATATCTGCCATTTAGCGTTCCCAAATATATGGTTTAAAACATCTCCCAGTGGCCTCCGTGCATCACACCTATTTTCTTCCCTCTCTAAGACTTGTGCTTGATGATTCACCTTTATTTTAATCTCTTCTATTAGTCATTCCTGCTTTTCCTTTTTGCCCCTACATCCTAGACTCTTTTATATAGTCTCTTAGGAACTAAAGTCCAATGAAAATGCTGCCTCCACAATGCAGGGCTCTCTTGCTTTCAAAGATTAAAATATATATTGATTCTTTTCATATATTTTATTGATTTATTTAAATATATATAAAAAAGTTTTCTCAGAAGACCCTAATGGAAGATCATTTAAGAGGAGAGGTTACCCTGCCCGGAGGAAGCCCGGGGCCCCCGTCTGGAGCCAGGCCCAGAGGAAGGGCTCATTGGCGAGAGCCTGGTGGCTGGGTTTGCCACCGAGCCCAGCCGGGCACAGCCCGAAGAAGCAACGTGGCACCATCCTCCTCTACATCCTATGGGCCCAACACTCATAGCAGGAACCGTAGGGGTCAGGTGCGCTGTAAAACGGGTGGCAGCGAAGGTCAGGTACCTTGACAAATCAGACCCGGGCGGCAGAGGCTGGCTCTGGGGACGTGGAACGTCACCCCACTGTGGAGGAAGGAGCCAGAACTTGTGCAGGAGGTGGAGTGCTACAATTTAGATCTGGCACCGTTCTCCTGGCGATGGACTTTATTGTACTCTGGAGTTGCCCAGGGTGTGAGGTGCCGGGATGGGTGTGGGGATACTCACAAGTCCCCCGGCTGAGCGCCGCTACACGCCGTTGGAGTTCATCCCGGTAGAGGAGAGGGTCGCCTCCCTGCGCCTACGGGTTGTGGGGGGGGAAAGCTTTTTTGTTCCTGCCCTCACCTATGAAGGGTGGGTCATGACCATACTTAAAGAACAAGATCACGGGTACAAGCGGCCGAAATGGGTTTTCTCAGAAGGGTGGCTGGCTTCTTCCTTAGAGATAGGGTGAGAAGCTCAGCTATCCGTGAGGAACTCTGAGTAGAGCCGCTACCCCTTCGCGTCGAAAGGAGTCAGTTGAGGTGGTACAGGCATCTAGTAAGGATGCCCCCTGGGCGCCTACCTTAGGAGGTGTTCCAGGCACGTTCAGCTGGGAGGAGGCCTTGGGGAAGACCAAGGACCAGGTGGAGAGATTATATCTCCACACTGGCCTGGGAACGTCTTGGGATCCCCCAGTCAGAGCTTTACAATGTGGCTCGGGAAAGGGAGGTTTGGGGTCCCTTGCTGACGCTGCTGCCCCCGCGACCCGACTCCAAATAAGCGGAAAAAGATAGATGGATGGAAAATGTTTTCTCCTCCACATTTTGCCCTTGAAGATCTTGACATGAACTTCAAAGCCAGACACCAGGCAGACACATAGCCGGTGTGTTTTGTTTCTGTGGCGGTGAGTGTGTGTGATTATTCCCAGATGTACACGTGCTCAGATTAGATCAATGTGTTGCACTCAGAAAGTACTGGTCTGACAGCTTTTGTCTGCCATGGGTGCTGTCACACACAGGTCCGTGGGTGTGATGAGGCCTTCCTCTCGCCGCCGTGCTGCCGCGGCGGTGCGCTAAATGCTAGTTGGAGCGCCATGGCAGCCCTACCACTACGTCCTCGCACCTGTTTTGTGTTCCGTTCTCACAGGTTTTGTGTTCCTTGATTAGCCTGTGTGCTTATATTGAGTTGCTGTTTCCTTTGCCCTTTGCATGTTATTGTTTGAGTTTGTGGTTGCTGTTCGGTTATTGTGAATTTAACTTCTGTACATTTCCACCTGTCGCGGACGTGCTCGTGTGTGTGTGTGTGTGTGTTTGTGTGTTTGTGCAATGCATGCGTGTGTGCGTGCATTTGAAATGTGACAGGTGCATCTGTGTTGGAAATAAACATTGTTAAGAAACCAATCATTTTAATGTTCAGTTAAATTTGAACACAAAATATTTTTAAAGTTACTTTAAAGGAGATGCTGATTTGATAGAATTAATTGCAGTTTGTGTGTCAGAATATGTCTCATCAATTGTGAGATTGGAAAAAAGTAGTGTAATTTGTCAGCCAAATGACACACATACGCCTTGAAGTTTCTAAATAAAGTGGGATATTATTCCACATTGTTTCGTTTGAGTATAGAAGCGAAGGCAATAGACTCTTTGCCATAATCAATCAATCAATCTTTATTTATATAGCACCTTTCATACAAATTCATGTAACACAATGTGCTTCACACTACAATGTCATTAAAAACAATACAATATATAAAAAAAAAGAAAAAAGTAATACCACCACTCATGTTACACTCATCATCCCAACCCTCCAATCACAAACAAACATCGGGAGTCCCATT
>JAODLL010082905.1:0-14928 GCA_026546735.1 Forbesichthys agassizii
AAGTTTGAAGGACAAAATTATTATTTCAAATAAAAATCATTATTTCTAACCTCGTCAATGTCTTGACTATATTTTCTTTATTCATTTTGCAACTCATTTGAGGAAAGAATGTGTGAGTTTTCATATAAAACATGAAATTGTCTGAGTGACCCCAAACTTTTGAATGGTAGTGTATGTTTTAATAATTTATTGACACTTGGCGGCAGCCTATCAATATTCTATCGCAAAAGGAAGGGCTTTGATATATTAACATATTTTGTCCCACCCCTATTAATTAATATACTTAATATACTGCATATCACTTTAATCATTATTAAAACCTCTTCAGCCCTAAGCCCCTGGCTCAGATTTCATCCTTAGAAAAGCATACCATACATTATCGAGTGTCATTTCAAAACTATAGGGGTTACAGAGGCCATTTTGCCTATTACAGGACTCTATTCAGGGTCTCTAAGAAGGCCAAATAATCAGAACTGCTGTTTGGTGCATATGCACCGACATTAGTCAGAGTCCTCATCGAATGGCTTTGGTGAGTGCAAGCATAGCCAGCCTATCCTATCAACCTCCTGGCTGCCAGTGAGCATTGATCATATGCAATATATTGTATACTGTGGTAGATTTATCAAGATAGAGTCTATCTTAAAATTTGCTACAATTTTGTAGATGTGAGGTCCCGCTAACCGACCGGGACAGCAATGATACCTTGCCGGCTTTCAAGCATTCAAACGCGTATACAATTTTGAACTGATAATACCGGTACCAGTGTTGTCATCCCTGAGCCCATGGTATTGAGCAATAGCCAAGAAGGATATCCAAGAATATGCATCTCAATCTACATCTGTCCTCACGTTCTTGCAAGACCATTGTCAGAAGGACACTTGGCAAGAACACAGCCTTTGTCTTTTCATACTCATGACCCTTGCCTGAGGAGTGACAAGTAAAGAAACCCTATGAGGTAAGAATTATCTCTCTGTGGAACCTTCAGTTGAAGTTTGGGCTATTTATCAATCACATCAAAGTGTCCTGATGGAGCTAACAAAGAGCAATGCACCAATAATGAAAGATATTATGGCAGCCACTGGTGAAGATATCTCTCCATACTCTTTACAGTATTTGTCTCTGCCACAAATAGCCTGCATGCAAAATAAGTGTGTTCTGGACTTCTGGACCTACTAGTCTGCTATGCTCACACGCAACTAATCGTCACATAGGTTGGGGATGTTTTCCATCTTGCCATTAGCAAGTGTGACATATGACAAGAGCTGAAGGTTCAGAGTCATGCTGTGGAAAGTACTGGGGTCTAACATTGACTGGGAAACCTCTGGAGGTAGTCACATGTGTTTTACTATGAATGAGAAGGGCTCTGCAATCTCCATGCTGCTGTGTTAACTGACACTGAGCATGGGCTCTTTGATGTCTCCAGTGCTGGATAGAGAAATGGGGCTCTCATTACAATGCTCCCCCATACAGCCCTTGACAAGTAGCAGCCTGCAGAGCAAGCTAGTTCGCTGTGAGAGTAGGACCAGGCCTTATTTGCACCTGTGTCCACAAGTACTTAGTTTAAATGTGGCCATCTTACCCATGCTAACTCACATGTTGTGTGCACCTTTTTTTATATGACTGTATGCTGTAGGATGGTACATTTAGGTCTCTCAACGATATATACAGTATATGGTAAGTAATATAGATCACTTGAAACCAATAGTTGTGTGTGGGCCAATAAGAGCCCTATATTCCAGGACTCTGAATGATCCATTATCTGAATTATACAATCTCAGTACACTGAAGCAGCAAAACTACCATGTATTTATGTAAATGTCATAGAATGCTGCAGCACTAGTGAAACTTCATTATACAAACGTACTACTGACATACTGTATCTATGTAATGGCAGGCTGTCGGACCGAATGGGATGGAATTCGTTGCTGGCACCGTGCCAACGTCGGGGAAGTCGTCAGCGTCTCCTGTGCCAACGTCTCACAACTCTTTGTCAGTAATCAAGGTAAAGGTATCCAGCTCACGATAGCACTGCCTGTCATATTATGTCATATCATGTTACATACTGGCATTCTCAACACATTGAGGACAATATTCTCGAAACTTGATTGATGTCTAAGTAGGAGTCTCTGTGAAGGCATGTGTATATGCTCTTGTTTAACAGACCTCGGTGCATTGTGTGTTTGCAGTAGAAGAAACACCGTAGCCAAGTTATATATAAGCCTTGCTATCTCTTGGGACCAGTGTTATGGTTTTAGTGGAGAGTTGACACAGCTTGGTTCATGTTTTTCCCCATCAGTTACTTTGACTTTGTCTTGTGTCCTCTTGGATGTTTCATGTAGGCGAGACCGGGGATGGTTGTCACACTTTTTACCCTTGTACCCCAGTATTTCTCAGCACCAGTAAATTACAAAAGAATAATATCAGTATTGGTCCAAAGCTTAAGGTCTTGGGTTTAAATTTATATTGTTCATATCAGTGTAATATGTTTTATCGTGAAGTAATAAGCCATAAAATACACTCTGAGAAAGTGTGGTTGTCACATGGGGTGGGGTTGGTTGTCACTGTGTATGCTAGTGAGATGTGTCACAATAAATTAAGATTTTCTTTTTAATTAGAGATAAAAAATATTTCAAATGTTGTTAACACAATTTGTAATGTGTTAATCTATAAAGTTCCTACACTATGTTTTTATACCCTATTGGGTTTAATCGGATGTTAATTTATAGTTAATCCACAGAGAGGCAGGCATATAATTAGTCAAGAGAACCTTATGAAACATGAACTATAAAATGTAACAAAACTTTTGTAAAGTATTTGATTGTATAGGTTTGTGAATATTGTATTTGTTTGTGAATAATTAGTAAGGTAATCTTGTATAATCTTAGTCAAATTTGACATACCCTAAAACCTGACTGAATATTCTCTGCAGGCCAGGACAGCACATGTTTACACCCCTACCCTTAGGATACATGCCATGGGATTTTTAGTGACCACTAAAGTGACCTGTTTAACATCCCATCCAAATAAGGTCTTTAGACCATAGGGAGGAGTGTCCCCTACTAGGGCATCTTGCGCAAGCATACTTATAGGTAGGTCAATACCTGGGCTCAAACCCACAACCTTCTAGGTTGGTGGACAACACCCAGACCACTAGACTATCCTTCCCATGCAGTGCCACCTGTCTCCTGTCACCTGTCTGCCTTCAGAATTACATCAAATGGTATCTCCCCTCTTGGTCTTTCTTTTAAACCATTTTTCTCAGAATTTTTCTGCCAACAAAAATGAAGCAAAGGGTTACCATACCATACTATACATACATACAAAGATTCCATTGATATACTATAGCGTTGGCTGTCACAGTGTGACAACCAGCCCCATCTGAACTCTTGAGATAAATGTTTAGCTAACAACATGATTTGACCTACCATCTGAAAAATATATCGAAACTATAGCTATTCCCTTCCATTCTTAAACAAATGTTACTAAATAGAGAAACACTTACCCATTAAATTTTGAAATGATTCCTTTAGGCCAAGATAGTTAGCTCTCTATACATACTGACAAAATAAATTATCTCATACAAAGAGGTCACACATTTGATAAGAAACATGTTACACAGCGCCCCCTAGTTTGGCTGTAATAAGCTCTGTGACAACCAACCCGTGTGACAACTAACCCCGGTCCCCTACACAACCCCACTTTCTCCAGCCCTGCCTAGTCCAGCTTGGCACATGAAGAACACACTCGTGCTAATGGCTTGCTATGCAGCATTAAGCAGCTTTGTGTGACTGTATGTGATGATGGACACCTAAAGATAAGATAAAGATAATTATTGTTTGTGGGGGAATGTCACACATGACAATCTCCTGGTGTCACAAACATGCACTTTAAAAACCATATGAAAAAGTCCAACCTAGTGTGGTAGGCTATAGGAAAGGGTGATAATAGCACCTATAGCAGCTTTAGCAGGGTGGGTGGGCTGTAAAAATAATATTTAAAACCAATAAGATATAGAGAGGAAAGGCAAACATATGTATAAAGAGGCTCTGTGTGTGTGTGGGAGGACGAAGAGGTGTATAGTGTGACCTTATCGCTCCCATAACTACATTCTGCGAGTGCTTGGAGCCCTCTACCAAGGACTCCTGATTAGGGAAAGTATCTCCCTGGTTAGCTTAGCTGTATTCTGCCACACACATGGTCACATGCTGTGAAATAAAGAAATATTGGAAAATCAAAGAGTTCACTTTAGAAGCCAGTAACACGCGTTAGGAATTGGCGCTGCTCATTAGCCATGGTGCTAGTGCTGCTCACACCTTCCCTGTTGCCCGCACCTCAGTGCTTCTACTGAGCACTAGCTAGCATTGTAAGCGCTCACTTAAAAAGGTGGTAGCCTCAGGACGGCAGGATCTACATGCCAACAATGGCTAATGTGGGGAAAGAGATACGGCAGCTCTGTACAGCCGATATGTGCTGTGATATCGTCAACAATCTTAGTTTGATATGCACTTACAGTATGTGAGATGAATTGTTGTCAGTGAATAATATCACACAACTTGTTGTTATTCAAACAGCTGTTATTCACTGACAACGTTTCATCTCACAACTTCTGACATGTATACACATGCACTGTATTTACTGTATAATAACAAACCCACACTTAAATAGCCTACACACAGGGTGAACCCTGTGACCTCACATGCATTACGGTTGTGGTGGTGCTCCAGCTCCAGGGCATGGTGGGAGACTGGTTGATGCTCCGCTCAGGATTTAAATTCATACAAGTTGCTAGACAGTTAGATATTTTTACACAGGCCCAGAGCTTTTAGTAACCAACACAATGGCTTGTCATTGTCCTTGTATTAGTTTAATAGGTTTTGTCATAAAGCAACACATGCTAACTTTTATGATAGCATATCTTTTTAGTTATGTTGCAATGAGATCCTTTAGATATACCCGTTTTCTATTTCACTAGAAGAAGAATCATTTAGAGGCATTCAAAATGTCTCATTCTCCAATAGATTTGATCAATGTTTTCATCAGTTATGGCCTAAATGTGCAGCTATTCTTGTAAGTCATCTTCAATCTGAATGTGATGGTGGTGACAATGTGGATTGGGAGGCACAACATTTGGTGCAGACACAAAAGTGGCTTGGTTATGAAGAGGGCCTCCTGGAGGCCTGCTTGGAGGCTGCTTGGATGCTCCTGTGGGGAGAATATAATTGCCTACTACACTACAATATGTAACAGACACAGATCCATAAAGCAATAACACATTTTACTGCAGTAGATCTATCTGTATTTCAAGGCTGAGTAATTAGTATGTAAAAGTACATCAGTAAGACAACTGTATGGCTACTATCGCCCACATCCTTGTGCAGCTCAGGACAGAATTAACTTGTGATCGTGCATGTATCGTTTTTAAAAGAGGCCTGGGTTTGCATGTCTACGTGTGCACACCAGTGGCATAATATTAATCAATGTTGATATTAACATATCTCATTACCAGTAAACCTTGCTGAACATGAGCAATACAACTTTTGCAGCTGTTAAAAAAATAACCCATAGTAAATCAATATACTGCATTTAGCGGAAAACTAGAAAAGGACTTATTGTACATTTAGAGAGTCAACAGGAGTTGAATATGCTTCTGTGCCAAAGGACTATAAGAAGAGCAGAGGTCAAGAGCACCGACAACATCTATGTCTCCAGTCAGGGAACACTGTTACTCAGTTTTCACAAAAACATCTTTTCATGGTGAAATAATGAAATGCCAACTCTGTCTTCACATGGTTTTATGCTCTGTACAGCTCCCCTAGATGTCTGGTTCTTCTGTTTCATGTTGTTTGTGTGCTCACTTTGTTAGCTTACATATACAGGAACTGCACACAACATGGATGGTCAGAGATCTACCCTGGCTACGAGGACGCCTGCGAAGTCCCTGAAGACACGGAGGCAGAGTTAGAGGTACTGCATGTCTCATGTTCCATTGGAAAACATGTACTGCATGTCTTATCTTTGATTTGAGGACATATATTGTATGCATATCTCATGCTTTCAACTTGCTGCATTACTATGTTGCAGTTACACACCAATTCTGAAAGAGTAGTAAAAGTACAAATAAAGCGGAAACACGGTCCAAATTATTTGGACCGTGTTTCCGCTTTATTGTATTAATATATATATATTTTATGTGTATATATATTTATATTAGGGCTGAACGTCTATAAAAAATAAAAAATAAACAAATACATCCATCCATCCGCTTATCCGTGGTTTGGTCGGGGGGGCAGCAGCTCCAGCAGGGGACCCCTAACTTCTCTTTCCCAAGCCACATTAACCAGCTCTGACTGGGGGATCCCGAGGGGTTCCCAGGCCAGTGTGGAGATATAATCTCTCCACCTGGTCCTGGGTCTTACCCGAGACCTCCTCCTAGCTGGACGTGCCTGGAACACCTCCCATGGGAGGCGCCCAGGGGGGCATCCTTACCAGATGTCTGTACCACCTCAACTGGCTCCTTTCAACGCGAAGGAGTTCCTCACAGATGGCCAAGTTTCTCACCCTATCTCTATGAGAGACGCCAGCCACCCTCCTGAGAAAACCCATTTCGGCGCTTGTACCCGTGATCTAGTTTTTTCGCTCATGACCCACCCTTCATGACCATAGGTGAGGGTAGGAACGACAATTGCCCAGAAGATCGAGAGCTTTGTCTTCCAGTTCAGCTCTTTTTGTCACAATGGTGCGGTAAAGTGATTGCAATACCGCTCCCACTGCTCCGATTCTCCGACCAATCTCCCGCTCCAATGTCCCCTCACTTGCGAACAAGAACCCAGACATACACCTTCTCCATATCCACAGAACACATATAGACCGGAAGGGCATACTGCAGGCCCACTTCTGGGATGCTTGCAAGAGTGAAGAGCTAGTCCGTTGTTCCACGACCAAGACAGAAACTGTATTGTTCTTCTTCAATATGAGGTTCGACTATTGGCTGAACCTTCCTTTCCAGCACTTTAGAGTATACTTTACCAGGGAGGCTGAGAAGTGCGATACTGCTATAAATGGCACACACTCTCTGATCCCCCTGTTAAAATAAAATACAAATGAATCATGCAAATTGCTGTGATTAATCGCCATTAATCACACTTTTTTATTATTTTATGAACGACAGTATAGAGAGCGGAAGCAAATGGGAGAGAGATACAGGGGAAGGATCGGAAAAATACATCAGGGCAGATTTGAACCCAGGCCCATATGGTCATGTGCCACTGCTCCAGCCTGAAAATAGCCTAGGCATTGTTTGCTGCTATATTGATGTTTACAATATCATAGACACATTTTAAACCACCAACAATTTGAAACACTAAAGAGGAGACCACTTATAGCTTCATTCCATAAAGATAATGGAAGTAGAAACAGTACACAATACAAGCAGGTGTTATTCTGCTGCAGGTATATAGGGAGAGAGCTAGGATAACTGTGACATCGTCACGTAGTGATGTGGGATGGAAAAGTCTGCACATGATGCGGCAATAATTATTTATAATTATATGTGGATGGTGTGGCTGAGGCCAGCTAGTGTAGCGGGAGAGAGAGATACGGAAAGGAGGGATAGTTTGATCAATGTTAGTGTGGGAGATGTTTGTTTTGACTGGCAGAAGTCTGGAAAGTAACACATTGAGAGTCGAGAGCACATTCACGATGGCAGACGGGTGGCACACAGAGACAGAATCCATTACGGTACAACATTCTATCCTATAACCTCGCTAGTCGGGTCAATAATACCTGGCTATATAGTAGGCCTCCACTGCCGTTAAGTCCAAAGCGTCATCAGGAATCTTGAAAAAAAGAGAGTGAGAGAAAAACTGCTGTGTCAATTGCGTTAATATGTTTTAAGCGTTTTTTAAACATTACTAATTCATTGCAAAGATTGACGCATATGTAGTGTGTACAGTATGTACAGTATGTATGTGTAGATATATATATACTGTATATATAACCTATATATAGTTAAACTAATTTTGCAATGCAATAGCTATTTTGAAATAAATCCCTTGTAACGATAGGACCCTGACCTTTCCTAAATGCGTGTATATTTTATTTTAACATTGTTATTTTATTTAAATAATTATTTTAACTTAGAATTCTTAGAATGGGTTAATATATTTTTTATTATATTGATTATTTAAATTATATGAAAACTATGTTTGAGCGATCAGAATGACCGCTTATTGCCAGTATAGTAGTTATAGAATTCCAGTAGTTCTAGTGTTAAGGCATGCAGTGCTCATGCTGCAATGCTGTCCTGGAGGAGACCGAGTATAACAACACACAATAATATTTCAGAACTTGTGTGGAGAAAATAATGGGCAAGGCAAAAAAAGGCAGAGAAATAGAGGAGCTTATCGGTGAGAGTCACATACAGTAGATTCCCATGTCAGCACTCTGGTTGAGAGGATCATTTTGTCCTACTTCCCTTGTCTTATTACATTGCTGTGTGTCTATTATTGCCTTGCCACACACAGCCACACTGCATAGAGTTACATGTCTCCCAACAGATGAAAACAAAAGCTTTCCAGAATTTCAATATTCTGTTATCCTCTATTCAACAATCTCTCAAATTAACAATGATTATGGAGGTGCCGCTTTGTGAAGATGCAATAGGAAATATTTCCATCTATACAGTCCAGCTTCAGTTGGAAATTGTTGTCCCTTGTTCTCCCTTTACAGACGACGTACTTCTCCAACATCAAACAGGTGTACACAGCTGGCTATGCCTCCTCGCTTATCTCGCTCATATCTGCTATTATTGTCTTCACTGTATTCAGGTAACATTTAGCAGAGAAATGTATAGAAGGTACCGTTGGAAAGTTGAGTACTGTACAGTATCATTGGGCAATTATCTGTTTCTTTTTATATTCTAAAGGATCCTGACATGATAATAAGGAGAATGTTATGCATTGATACTGTATATAAGGGTTCCCCAATCCTGGTCCTAGAGGGCCGCTGCCCAACATGTTTTAGATGTCTTCCTGCTCCAACACACCTGATTTACATGAATGGGTCAATATATCGAACTATTTATTTGAATCAAGTGTGTTGGAGCAGGGAGTGTGTAAAACATGCAGGACTGTGGCCCTCTGGAACCAGGATTGGGGACCACTGCTGTATATGCATACAGACAAGGTCAGTGTGTCATATTCCATTATAAGTTAACATTGTGAACATCTTGAGTAGTTGAAATCCTCATTATTCTACATTTAAATATAAGTGTTTTTTATAAGCAGGAGAAACCTGTAAGAATCCATAGGACTCTATTTAGAATGTGAAACCCGTCCTTGTTATGGTGAAGTACAATGTTTAGCCTGTTAAATCACAAACATCTCATGTATTCGAGATGTACATGTATACATTTCCTTTCAGAGAATGGCATCACTCAGGAAGTCTCCTCTTCCCAACAGGAAGTTCCATTGCACCAGGAACTACATTCACATCAACCTATTCTCCTCCTTCATTCTGAGAGCCAGTGCTGTTTTCATTAAAGATGGGGTGCTCTTCTCTGATGAAAACCTGGACCACTGCTTAATGTCCACTGTGAGTGATACACTTTTAAAGTTGCAATATGCAACAGACCATGTCTTCCATCATTATAACACAGTTCATGACATACACAAATGCTTTTGTAAATGCCACAGACACTAGATGGTATAAAATAAATGGAAAGATTCTCACTAATGGGCATAGCCTTACATATTATCATATCACCTGGGGAATGTATATCATCAAAACAGTGAATTATTAATGTCAGTGGGGACCAACTGGTACGTTTAACCTGCAGCTCAAAGCAGTGTTTTATTGTAGAGCAGGGGGGCACAAACGAGACCCCTCCTAATAGGGCTTGAAGCTATGTGTGTGGTTAACCTGCACATCATTGTGCTGATTGAGAGTGAATGAGAGAGATGGTGAAGGATCGCAATGCTAATTAGGAATTTTTCTGTTTCATTTGGGTGAAATGCTCTGGCAGCATTGTTTAATTAGAAGATTCATGTTGATAAAGCGCAACTGAATTTAAATCAAATGTAAATGCAAGAGAGGGAGATTGATTTTGTACTCCCACAGTGTTTTATAAGCCAGGGGTAGCCAACACGTTGCCCGCGGGCACCTGGTCACCCGCATGGATGACGAAAGTCGCACGCAGACCATGTTCTAAAAATTGCACTAGTCGCCATAGAGCTCCATCTAAAAATTGTATTTAATTGTGTTGCTGTTTTTTTTTTAATCAATAACACTTGCATTGATGTAGATTTGAAATGACAATATTGAATTTAAATAAAGTAGGCCTCTCTCATTTGTCTGACTGTGGCGACGGCAAAGTGGCGCAATTTAGACACATCTCTCTGATGTCCAAATGGGGGCAAGTAGCCTACGATATTTGGAAGAGTGTCGGCTATGTCTGGGAATTTGACAGAGCAGCTGAACCAGGATCTGGTTATACATGCAGGTGGTAGCCTATCCAATGCGAGTCTGTGGACAGCAGCAGTAGGCTACCGAATGGTCATCCGAATGGTGTTTGACGGAAGCGGCACATGATTTTAAGATGTGACACTTAAAGGTAGGCCTAGTCGGCTATTATAAGATAATACACGTTTTGTCAAATTCAACAAATACCTCATCGCATTTTTCTATTTTACAGATCTCTCTGCATGCTAAAAAAAATATGGTAGTCTACATACTTATAGCCTACACAGTCCTTGCTCCGTAAATAGGAACATAAAGTGACTAACACCGCTCACTAGCCTACAACAATGCTGCTTTGCTTCAAAATGTATTGCAATGTGTGGGGCAACGCGGTAGAGGGAATTTGATTTGACCGTTGAAGTTAGCAAGCGTTCTCGAGAACTGACCCTGCATTTAATGATTTCATAAAATATGTTGCAGAAGTGATAATTTGTACAAAAATATAGGCCTAGCAGGTGTGATTTAGACTAAAATTAATCAACAACAGTGCTCATTCATACAAAACTGTCAAGAAAGATGCAGTTGTAACATAAACGGCGTGAGAATGGAGGTAAGAAAATAATAACAGGTTTTATTGATGGTTTACAAACAATAACCCGCAATGGGTGAAAGCAAAAGCACAATATATAAGGACAGGGGAGCAATCACGGGACGAGGAACAGGTGTGGGGGCCCTGATTGCCACCTGTCGCAGATCGGCTGTCAGTACTCCGGGGACGGCGTTGCCCCGCCACGGGACGCCGGCGTGACAGTACCCCTTCACCTGGGCGCGGCTCCCGACGTGCCGTGCCGGGCGGCCCCGAGGGCGGGGCCCAGGCCAATTAGGCCGGCGAGCGTGGAACTCCCGGGTGAGGGCTCGATCAATGTCAACCACCCTCACCCAATTCCGCTCCTCGGGGCCGTAACCCACCCAGTCCACCAGGTCAATCGGCACCGGAAGAGCAGCAGCCGGATCACCACCCCCTAGCGGACCAGGGACCACCATTCTGAGGAGAGAGACGTGGTATGTGGGGTGAAGGCCATGGTAAGGTGGTGGGAGCTCCAAAGTGACAGTCACGTCGTTGACCCTCCGGAGGACCCTGAACGGCCCCACATACCGGGGGGGCGAGCTTCTTGCAGGGCAAGTGGAGCGGCAGGTCCCGTGCGGACAGCCACACTCGATCCCCTGGGCTGTAGACCTGGGCTGCGGACCGCCGTCGATCTTCTGCCGGGCGGCTGCCTGTTGGAGGCGGACCCTCGTGGCGGTCCACACCTCCCCGGCCCGATGACACCAGTCCTCCACTGCTGGAACGTCGCTGGGCGGAGTCTCCGTCCAGGGGCAGAGGGGTGGTTGGCCACCAATACTTCGCCCGAAGTATCTCTGCCGACCGGTCCACCACCGGATGTCCAGTGGCTGGTGTCTGGTGAGCCCAGGTCACCAACCGGCTTCGTACTCTTTGGGGAACGTAGGTCCTCTCCGGTGGGCAGTTTGCTGGCGGCGGGTCCCGTTGGCTTGCCCTCCGGATCTCTGTGTCGACGTTCCAATCGACGGGACCCACCACGCAGGACGGAGGAATCACGGAGGCAACGACCGGAGGGACGAGGTCCCCCTCATGCTGGCGTGCCTTCACCTTGAGCTCTTCCATGCTGGCCCCCTCCGGAGTGATTTGGTAGCCCAGGAAGGAGACGGCGGCTTGGTGGAACAGGCTCTTCTTCCCCTTTACGAAGAGCCTGTGCTGCCGCAGACAATGGAGTACAGCACGCACGTGGGCCACGTGCTCTGAGACCATTAGGGAGTAGATCAGGATGTCATCGATGTAGATCACTACGTACCTCCCCAACATGTCTCGGAACACCTTGTCCATGAACGACTGGAAGACGGCCGGGGCTTGGCCAATCCAAAAGGCATCACCAGATACTCCTAGTGGCCCGACGTGGTGCTGAAGGCTGTCTTCCACTCGTCTCCCTCCCGGACTCGGATGAGGTTGTAGGCACTCCGGAGGTCCAGCTTGGTGAAGTGCCTTGCCCCTCTTAGCTGCTCGATGGCGGACGGGACGAGGGGCATGGGGTACCTGTACTTGGTGGTTATGGTGTTTGTTATGTTCACCCTATTTATGGGCAACTACATTAAGGACACACACCTAAAGAGAGACTCTGAAACACGTTACTTCGATTTAACCAGTGTATTACTTTACTTAACTCTGCCATTCACACGTACAGACAGTTCCCTCCAGCCACAGTGCCAACCAGTGTTAACCAGATGAATTACACATAACACTACATGTATAACATCTCCTCCCAACTTCAATATGTTGTTGATATCAAATCAGGATATAGCCTTCAACATTAATGTCTATTCAATGAACATACAGGAAGGAAAACCATAAGTGGTATATTTAACCATTATCTTCAAAAAGTAATCACAAAAGACACAACAATTTTCAGTCCACTACTTAGCTTGGTAACGTTCTGGCTGTTTAGTCATCCTCACAGGGTAACGTCTACCAGTCTCTGGTACGTGAACCTCTCCAGGAAGGCGTGATTCAGTGGAGTGGTGACTTTCAGATGGTTTGGTGGTTATAGGAACTTGACATCCATTCTCTTCAAGATGAGATGTTGTACCAGGGTGAGGTGTAACACTATCGGCACCAGGTTGAAGTATCTCAGGGAGACTGATAGGAGAATGCACTGCACCTGCCATCTCCCCATTTCCTGGCTCTGAACGTGACAACATTTGATCCACATGACATCCATTCTCCATGTGTTCCAACATTTATCTTGTATGACACTGGTCCAGTTTGTGCCATTACAACACCTTGTATCCACTTCTCCCCCTTCCGATAATCACGAACAAGGACGGGATCACCAACCCCAAACTGTCTAGGTTTAGAGTGCTGTTGATGTTGTTGTTTTTGGTCATGCTGAGAGTTGTGCACCGCTCCAGCAACACTGGGTTTGAGAAGATCCAGCCTACAGCATAGCTTGCGTTTCAAAAACAACATGGCCGGTGGTTCCTTGGTTGTTGAGTGGGGGGTGTTACGGTAAGTTAACAGGAACGAGTCCAGTCGCTGTTGTACAGGTGCGGTGCCCTGGGAAGATTTTAGGGCATGTTTAAAAGTCTGTACAAAGCGTTCGGCCAAGCCGTTGGTGGCAGCATGGTATGGTGCCGAGCGGATGTTCTTAACCCCGTTGGACTTCAGGAGCTAATTCTTCTGCACAGAACTGAGGACCATTATCACTCACCAGAACATGAGGAATGCCATGATGACTAAAAAGACCCCTCAGTACCTTGATGGTGTTGCTTGCTGTTGTGGTGTCCATGATATTTACCTCAGGCCACTTGGAATGTGCATCAATTGTCACCAAATACACGTGTCCCACGAATGGCCCCGCAAAATCCACATGTATTCTTTCCCAGGGACTGGAGGGCCACCTCCAGGGATGTAGAGGTGCTAACCCTGGCTGGTTTTGGACCCGCTGGCAGGAACAACAAGATTTGGCCTGCAGCTCTATCTGAGAGTCAATGCCTGGCCACCAAACGTAGCTCCTAGCCAAACTCTTCATTCTTACTACACTTGGGTGTGCTGTGTGAAGCTCCCTCAACACCCAGGGACGTAGTTTGGGTGGCACAACCACTCTCATACCCCACATGAGGCATCCTTGCTGAACAGTAAGTTCATGCCGACGACTCAGGAAGGGCGACAGTTCTGCCTCCGAGTCTTTTGTAGTTGGGAACTTTCCATTAGTAACCATTTCCAGCACACGAGACAGAGTGGGGTCAGACATGGAAGCGTCTGATCTCAGTGCTGCTTATTGGCAGGATGTCCAGCTGGGATGTGTAGAACACATCTACTGTGTCCTCCTTCTCTTCATGAGTGTAGGGAAGTGGTAGCCGAGAAAGCCCATCTGCATTTGCGTGCAAAGTAGATTTCCGGTACTCTATGGAGTAATCATGTGCTGACAGGAGAAGTGCCTAACGCTGCATTCGTGCAGCTGCCATAGCTGGTGTACTTAGGAGGTGTCAACACCTCCTGTGATATCAGGGACTTCTTTGCTTTACAGAAAGCTGACTCACAGGCTGTAGTCCACTTCCACTTCGATCCCTTACGCAGCAGCGTATTGAGTGGATTCAAAATAGAGGCTAAGTTGGGGATGAATCGTCCATAATAATTTATCATCCCAAGAAAAGAACGTAGTTGGCTGATGTTAGAAGGAGCCGGCGCGTCCACAATAGCACGTTCCTTCTCAGGCGATTTATGGAGCCCTGCAGCATCGATGAAGTGACCCAGGTACTCCACTGACTCTTGGAAAAAGAGACACTTTTCATTTTTGACATGCAGAACATACTCCTCCAATCATCCCAGGGCCGCGTCCAGCACTTTGAGGTGTGTTTCCTCATCAGGCCCACTTACAAGGATATCATCCAAATAACAGT
>JAODLL010082906.1:0-14926 GCA_026546735.1 Forbesichthys agassizii
AGTACCTTATCCTCCTGTCTGCCTGTTCTGTTTCTGCGCCTGAGTTTTCCGCCACACCCACACGCGGAGCGTGACAGTTTTGGCACTGGCACTCATAAACTAGTTCAACAGGGTAAATGAAAAACTCAGAAACAAACAATATAAAAAAACAATATAAACAATGTTATACAATGTTATAAAATGTGTTGAATTAAAAGGTAACTTCATTTATAGTCAGTTAATTATTTAGACTATTTAAGTAACAGGACCATATTAATCAACCAATATATAATATGTATTACGCTATATTCTACGTTTATTTTAAGATTTTCTTGAATAGTTTGCTACCCAGGCAGCACAGTAGCTCGTAAATTGTGAATTACATGTTATACTGTATTAACACAAATGTAATATCGTCAAATGACCGATGCAAATAACACAAGAGCGACGCAAATGTATCGCGATTTGAACGGTAACACAGCAGGGTTTGTTTGAAACCAGCCAGATGCTATTTATGTACGCAAGCAACATGCTAGCAACCGCTAATGTTAGAAATCTAACAATGTCACCACTTACATGTGCTGAAAGCCCAAAGGAGGGTATAGATCCCTTTCTCTTTTTAGGCGGAATTTTTAAAGAGTAGTGGGGTTTCCAAAAGAAGAAAGGATGACTGCCATGGACGCGATGGATCAGAGAAGATTACTCTAGGCAGGCTTATCTATGCAAGCTATGTAGTTTACAGTACACGCATTAAAATATGGGACCGAGCTTCTAGCGAGACAGCATGGGGGGCGGGGCTTGGAAATGTCAAAGGCTTGAAAAAAGACGGTCGTCCACCTGCAATCTCACAGAAATGATCGAATTGTTCTTCCTATAACAATAACACATAATAATAACAATAATAATAATAATAATAATAATAATAATAATAATAATAATAATAACTATTATTAATACTTTTAACTATATACAACTCATAGTATTGATTAATTCAAGTTCCCAAACTAGTCTACAACTAATTCAAACAACTATAAAAAATAAATGCACATAATCACAGAATAATACATATTTTGATAATAAAATAAACTGATCAAATAAATCAACAGAACTAACAGAACAGCAAGCACACAAGTTTCTTCATCACAAATCTTGAGCCTAAAACTATATTTAGAAATGTATTATGAAATATTCAGAAAATTACCTGGGTTATTTCTTCATCATATTTTCCATGGCACCCCAGTAAGAACAGAATTATGTTCAACAATATTTGGCAGAAATATTGTTTCTCCCCCACCTCCAATATAAACAGTATACTATGCTACCTAAAACTTTTTATTTCTTGTGAAGAGACACACATTTGTCTTCCAAGTTCCAGCTCACAAACTGTGTCTATATCTGTACCCTTATTTTGAGTTTGTGAATGTGCTTGCCTTCTGCTCTGAAGAGAGGGAGTGGGCTGGGAGATTTTTTTTTTCTCAAGACACATTTGCATGTCTCCTTCATTGGAGGAGCAGTGTGCCAAGAACTGTTGAACTACTGTTTTCAACACATAAAATGTTCTCTCTCTTTTTGTTATGACCAGGTTATGACCCTATAATAATAGTGAGTAACATCATCAAGGTTTTGGAATATATGCCACATGGTATGGATTTGGTGTAATGTACTGGTCTTTTAATACCCATCCAACCTTACAAAATGTAATATGTCACATAATGATGCATGAGAATTTATTTGTTGTTTGCAGCGCTAGTCTATATGATGGCTTCTCAGTTTAGGTATACTGCTAGCATTTCAAGACCATCCTGGTCTTGCTAGCCTCGGTTTAACTTCACCTTGAGAATCACAGACACTGTGACATCTGTCAGGTCAGGTTAAGATACTATACTACTCTTTTTACAATATAGTTCCTAAAAATACATTATATATAATCTACAATTCTCAGTTTGGGTCTGAAATTACCTTATGATTGAAATAATTGTTACAAAAACATAGTTGTTGTTTGAAACATGCACCTTCCTCACAAGTCAAAGTCCTTAGGCTGGGATTCCTTTCTACACCTCTAAGTCCTGTCTCTGCCTCTACTTCCCTATTGGGAAGTTGTGTTTCCACAATGTCGGGTTCTGCAGGAGCTAGTACAGTAAGTAAGTCTCTTTATCTGTGGATGTATTAAATGTACTGTAGTTCTTCACAAATAAATACATAAATACATAGAAACAGTTTTTGTAAACAGTATAATGTTACAAAGGATACATATTATAAAGGATGCAATTTAACACAGATTTGTTGAGTTTTCAGTTTGTGAGGTTTGTTCTACTCATTAAAGTATAGCCTAGCAGGCTTATTCAATTGGTGACCCGCGGGCCAAATGTGGCCCACCAACTGCCCCCATGTGGCCCGAGGGGATTGCACCCTTGACCACTATAGATTAGTTCAATATACTGTATAACTACTATACAAATCAAGTCAATATATTACTGTAAATAAGTTATTAACTGTTCTACAGCCAAGACATCATGACTTAGCCTGTTTGTAAATGTATAGTAGTCCAGACATAATAATCAATGCCATGAAATTGTCTGAGTGACAAATCTATCTATACATGTGTGCACATAGCTCCTGTTAGTGAGGATAATGGTTGGGTATGGTACTAGTCACATTTGAACACATACTGTAGGAATACCTGGAATTTGGTGCCAATAGTCTGCCCAACTTCATTTGTTTTGTTTGTGTTTTTGTCTTTACTTTGTCTAACAAATATAACTTCGGTTGTAGAACCAGAGCCAGAGAGACTTTGGTATAGAATTCTATAGAAAACCTTTTACTTTTGACCATTGATTTGACACATTGAACATTAACAAAGCTGCAGGGTGGATGCTCTTGTGGGCGCTCACAAAAATTATTGCCACAGTTTTTCTTGTTAAAATCTGGCCCACTGAATAGCCCTGGCCTAAAGTATGGCCCATTGTAAAGACTTGAGGGGAAAGGTCTTCTCTTAGGACTAGCAGCAAACAAAAGCTGTTCCGAGTTTTGTGTCTGTGTTCTTCAACTGTACCATAGTGTGTATTTGAGTCTTATCACACATAGCATCTAAAGTCACTTCCAGTAATGCACGATGTTTGATTTCAATTGTTTCAATCATAATAGCCACTACAGCAACTGGGCATGACATGCTCAGATATGTCCAGTGGCTGCATTGTGCAGCAGTAATTCTTATTTGCAAACATTTCTAGTGCAATAAACAGCCCACCATGAGGGATAGCCTAAAACATGATATAAATATAACTATAACTTAATTACAATGTATTAAAAACAAAGATTAAATGAAGAAATAAAATACAGGCATTCGGAGCACATGAAGTAGTATTTCTAGGTCCTATGATATTTTAATCAGTAGCCTATAGTAGCAAACCACTACAGTAGTTCTAGAGATAGCACACTTCCTCAGTGTGCGTTATATCTGTTTTCTCTTTTTTTAGGTCATTTGGCCACATATGCATTTTAATGCATGTGTGTGTGTGTGTGTGTGTGTGTGTGTGCGCGCGCGTGTGTGTGTGTGGCCTACAGAGTATTTGTGTTGGTCATATGGTGGCATAAAGTAATTTAAAGTCAACACACTATTTTTTAATCCTGATTCATCTCAATGTACAGAGTAAGGTTTTGCACGGCAATGAACTTCCAGACATGAACACAGCTTTTTGATTTACATAGTCAGCATTAGCCACATAATACCTTTCATTCCTTTTCCTTTTTATTCCACACATTATGCAACGTGTCTTAGTAATGTTATTGTTGTTGTTACACTGAGCTGCATTCCAGCTCTTTTGCATTTGTTAAGCGGTGTTGCTAAGTTATGCTTTCCAAACCAACTGTGCTGAATATTAATCAAGTTTAAGTTAAGACATTGTGAATGAGTTAACTCCTTCAAATAACTGAAACATTATTTTTCAAAAATACTACTTTAAATGTAACAATTTTAAAATTTAGATTTATGTATTTCAGTCAAATGTGGAGTATTTTCAAATAAATATAAAACAGCAAGCTGTCAAAACTGCATTTCCAACTAAATTAAAATATATTGCCATCTGGATGTGCTATCCCAGGACATGTCATTGAAACAATAGTATCAAAGTTGTCTAGGATAAAGCAGATCCGATACGGAGCTAAAACAATAACACTGTTTTGAATATGTCCCACCTGTAACATGTATTTCCCTTTCTCCCATTATGTAATAATAATGATGTAAAACTTAAGACATTCATCTGTTTCTAGAGATTTATTTAAATACAAATCTCACAGTTATAATGCATTAATATTAGTACATTGTATGTTATATATAATATTACACAACATTCTATAAGTAAATTGTGTTCAGTATTATTATATTTTAGAGTATTGTGTAAAAATGCATCCACTTAAATATAATGCATCTGTGCATGTTAACCAACTTAAAATGTCACTTGAACTGCTTATTTCAAATGTAAATATGCAATACAAAGAATACCAACCATCTAGAGATATATCAAACGTTAAAACAAAAATGTACTTTATTGTTAAAAAACAAATCATGAGAATTGGTAACTTTCTTACATATTAAATATATCAGCAGTTATGTTTAACTTGATATATTTCAGTCAATGAAAAAAATCTTGAATATTATTATTATTATTATTATTATTATTATTATTATTATTATTGATTAATTCTGATCATTTTTTTAATGTCAAATTATCAAGGCAACGTTAAAGGTATACTCCTTGATTTAGCTAATAAATAAATAAATGTGCCAGAGCTCACTTTATATTTCTGTTCAGAATATGGGCATCTGTATTTATGGGGAGGGGTAGAGAGAAAAGGGATCCAGAAGACTGCACCCTCAGTTTCAAACTAAAACAACAATGTTTTGTGTAATGCTGGTTTCAATCAGAGTTACAGTGAGATATATGGACATAAACATTGAAGTTAATCTGGTGAAGCTTTCATTTTTGCTAGAAAAGTCTTTCCCTGTTTTATGAGCCTTATTATGTGATTATTTGAGTTAGTTAGAGGAGATTGGGTTATATTATGTCATGTAGTATAAAGAACAATGTTAAGAAATGCATTTTTTTAAATCAAACTTTTTATATATTACAAGATATGGTCCCATTACCCAATTTGCACCACGTGCCTGCCTGGGCTGTGTAAAGTGACTGATTTTATGATTATGGCATGTACGTGTGTCCTGATAACATCCCAGGAGAGTGGCCCAAAGCCAGGCATGGGCAAATTCACCCTGCTATTTGATCTGTAGGGTTGGCTCCAGTTAGACTAAGCATTGTGTCCCAAACAATGAACCCCAGACCCACTGAACTATAAACATGTCCCAAAGGGGCGTTTTCCTAGAATTCTTTACAGGAGACACCCAGAGTCAGGAAACCTGGACCCGGCTTTTCCAAATTTAGAGGCTCAACTGTGTCTTGCTGCTGACTGGGCATTCCAGATAGTCTGCATCCTTCACTGATAAAGATATATGCTACTGGAATTGTCAGAAACCCACAGAAAAACACTTGAGTATTGGGTGGGGGTCTTAAACAGTATCTCCCTCTCAGGAAGTAAGGTGAAACACCACATAAAGGTGGAAGGAAAACATTTAAATGTATTGTGTATTCTGACACATTGCTTTGTGTCAGAATATATATTCTTATTATTTATGATAACCACAGAACTACACAAAAAGGACATAAGTAGGTCTACTCACAGACAGTGATGGAATCGGATGGAATGACTAACTCTGGCTACAGTACTCACTCCAATCCTCTAGAGGCGCTTGTGATAATTCTCTGCAAGTAAGGAACGAGAAGCTTTCTTACATTGACAAATCAGTCAGCTGACTTTTATGCTGTTGTCAGGAGATCTCACGAACTGGATTGAATGGAAACTATAAACATGATCAAGCCATAGCAATTGTATACGGTGTCGATATATAATACCCTGCATTTTCTGACAGCAAACCAGATTTTTTTCATAGTCCGGTATGTAAAGTTAGTTTCAGCCAATGTTGGTGTATCTACCACCGAAGCTAATATTCGACTCCCTGTCTGTCATTCATAGCTGACGCTATGTCACGTATAGCGTATTACATAATGTACGGTACAGTACAGTGACATTCATTTATTTGAATCTGACATTGTATGTTTTAAATTGTGTCTAATAGTATATAGACCATGATAAGCAGTGACTAATGGCAATAAAGTAATTTTATCTGGAACATTATAATAGCATCAGTATAATAGTATAATCGGCAGAAAGATGTTGTCATCATTAGTGGTTATGTTTATTTATTTATGTTTTTATTGAATATGCAAGAAGTGACTAACCAATATGTCGTTGTCTTGTCAGTATTCCATTCTGTAGTGGTCACAGGACTACTGTAAGCATGACAGAATTCTGGTTGATCTCGGCGCCTGGAGAAAAGACTTGCCAGCAGACATGGGACAAGATGATGATGGCCACCACACGCACCAATAATCTCTCCACCAACCACAAACTAAATGTCCCAGATCTTAAGGTTGGCATTCATCACTGCTGTTGCTTGCTTGTCAAATATTCTCATACTTTAAATGTAGTACATGTAGACTTTGTATGGACAAATTGTCCTTTTCAGTGGTCTTTAGATTAAAAACGTGGCTATGAAATATATCTGAAATTACAATTACAATTACAAACATATTGTTAAAAGTCTATCTAAGTATACCATTATTAAGAATGCTCACCTTGGTGTTGATGGTGTGAATGGGAAGCAATCATTAAACAACAGCATTGCCTACGTGGTGCTATCTATGTTGGTTTGGTCAGGCTATCATCTTTGGGATTACCCTGTGCTGCAAGGCAAAAGTAACCTCACTGTTAGTAATGCATGAAGAGTTCCTGACAAAAGAGGCGCCATTCTAAGCAGACGGGCCCCCTTTATGACAGTGCAGGCTGACTGAGTGCCAAATGACAAACCGAGAGCTCAGACCGTCCTGATGTGCTGATGTGGTGTTTTGCTATTGTATCTGGAAACAGGTCGGGACTCTAGATGTCTTGGTCGGGCTGTCAGATGAACTAACCAAACTAGACAGCTTTGTTGAAAGGTATGGTAACTTACAATAATATAGTACAAGTTTAACCTGTAATAAAACATTTGATCAATTCTTAGAGCTTCCTGCTCTAAGAATTGGCATTTTAAGGATATCATTATTGCCATGGTTTTCACAATCATTCTATCAAACTAGTTTGAGACAAGATAAAAGGCTTTAAAGAAGTAATTTTTCTAACCCCCTGAAGTGCTTTTAATTCCTTGCTGTAGAAGGTGTACCTTTTCCCCCTTCCCCTTACCTTGTTCCAGTGAGGAATCTCACATGCTCCTGTGGCAAACAGGCACGCAAACTAAAGTTAACAATTTACAGTTGGGTGAAACGGCTCTATTTCTTTCTTTACTCAAATTTGACTTATGTTCTACTGGCGTGTTTGACACTTATTTGTAGTGTGTCGAAAAGATTGTCATCCAAAACTCCACAGCTATTTCGTCACTTGCATTTCACTGACCTTTGTGTGTGTAGCTGCACAGTTTGTGTTCAGCCAATCTGTTCTTGTTATGCTGCATCATCATTTGTGAGTTGAGATGATCTGCCTGCTTTACAGGAAGGTGCATTCCTTCTGACATTGTCATCTGTGCTTCCAAAGTTGTATCTGCAGTGTTGGCCATTTGAATACTGAAGATAGACTTGCCACGTCAAAAACTATTGTTCCTCTTTATTCAGTAAATTTATCCTGTGACTATAACTGTATAGAGAGGAACAATAGTATAGTTTTAGACATGGCAAGCCTATCTACAGTATTCAAATGGCTAACACTACATATACAAATGTGTCATGGCTAGATGACCACATAAACTATCTTCTTTAGGTTAAGCTTGAAACACTGAAATGATTAAAAGAAAATACACATTTGTTACCACGAGTGTCACTACTGGTATACCGTACGTGTTAGTGCCTTAGATAACAGCACTAAAGAGTCTTCTAATGCTGCATGAACCTGGAGTAGACACACTGCTCCCGAGGCCATTCCTCTGTATATCATCTATCCAGATCACTTGGAATGCTTGCATATGGACACCCCTCTTCAGTTCACCTCACAGGTTGTCAATATGACTGGGATGGCCACTGTGTTAGCATGATGCTGTAGTCAAACTACTTTTTTTAGTGTGGATGCTTTAAAACATCGTCCTGCCGGAGGTTCCAACCATGTCCATCTGGCAGAGGCAGTCAGATTTGGATGTACAATCTTCTATAGAGATATGTCTTTTCTCCACGGTATGTTTGTTGTAGACCATGCTCTGCTTTCATGTGGTGAACAGCAGGGTGAAAATATGCCCTACGATAAATGGCCTTCACAGGATTGTGCAAGGTGTTTTGAAGTGTGTGCATGTAGCTGTGTTGGAGTTGACTGTTGTGAGGATTTCTCCTGACTGTTCACAGTGTGGTGAAGAAGGTAGCTCAGTACATGGCCGACGTGCTGGAAGACACCCGAGACAAAGTGCAGGAGAACCTGCTGGCCAACGGAGGTAGCACTTTTGCAAGTCTACTGTATGTTTCAAATACCTGAAATACTGGTAATTACATGGGACATAATAATACCTTAACATGTTTAAAATAAAATAAAAATATCTCAAGTAATATAATTATTGTCAACACTCCAAGTGATTGGATTGTTTTGGACAGTACAACATAGTTGTATTGTGTTCTGAATAACCGTTTTGCCCCACGCAGGGTGAACATGAAAGATTAATGTAAAATGGACATTTCAGTTTTCCATTTGTTCACTGTTTTGTACGTGCATTAAATGCAACATCTTTCCAAAGTCAATGACTTACCGTGTTAAATAATCGTGATTTCAATATTGACTAAAATAATCAAGATTATTATTTTTTCCACAATCGAGCTAAACAGACCCAATATTCACTTTGTGAATATTGTTGTGTTTGTCTTTTTTCAGTTGATCTTATCACCTACATCACAAGGTTTCAATGGGATATGGCCAAATATCCCATCAAACAATCACTCAAAAACATCTCTGAAATTATCTCTAAGGTATGTTCTCAACTGGTGCTGATAATTAAGAGAAACCGGCTAATAATAGTAATCATAATAATCAGATATTGCACATTCATAATTAACACATCATCACAGAATACACTAAGATAGCAAGCTGGAGTTATGTCTACTTCATTACAATAACAACCCTTCAACTTTTACAGCAAGTATCACAGATAGACAATGATCTGAAGGCCAGGGCATCTGCTTATAACAACCTGAAGGGAAATCTGCAGAACCTAGAAAGAAAGAATGCGTGAGTAAACCTTGTTGACAGCTCATTCTGGCCTTCCGCTGTTTATGGGTGTGATCTAATATTAAAATGTTATTGCACTGCTCTTCTCTGCCAACAGGGGGAGCCTGCTAACCAGGAGCCTGGCAGACATTGTGAAGAAGGAGGATTTTGTGCTGGATTCAGAGTACCTCATCACATTGCTGGTAGTTGTTCCAAAGTGAGTGTTGCTGTTCTCTCGTTACAAGACACCCTAGGCAACCAGTCGATGTCACGATGGTTTCAATGGAGAACATTTCTATTGGGTTTTACTTGGTTTGCATTACTCTATTGTTTTCAGGATAGCATATGCTGACTGGCAAAAAACATATGAAACGCTTGCTGAGATGGTGGTGCCTCGTTCCACAAAGTAAGTTCAGCGGGAATGCAATTGGTATTCTTAAATGAAAAATGCCAAAAACAATCCATCGATCACCTGCAGAATCAGTATGTTCATCCGCATGTCTGCAAAGCTGTCTCTACTTATACTATATAAAATGTTGCCATTAAAGGCAAATCACTAATTCTGCACAGATATAACATAGTAAATGTATGCACTACAATACAAATACGGAAATACAATACCAAAAACGGGAGGGCTTAAAATTCTGAAATGGTGCAATGATGTACTGTTACCGTGTATGTATAAAAATACCACTAATCTTGAAATATTTGGTATCTGAATAATTTTTGGAAATGGTTAAACTGTCTCTATATTCTGCGATTTTTACTTCATATGTATATAACATTTATATATATTAAGACTTCATATGCATATTTGATGAATGGTATCCATAGTATCATATGTGGCTTTCTTTCACAGTCTTCTGTTTGAAGACAATGATAGTGGGCTGTTCAGTGTTACTCTCTTCAGAAAGGCCATGGATGACTTCAGACACAAGGCCAGAGAGAATAAGTAAGAGATGCTAACGTCACACTGTTTCTGGTGATGGCCGGGTGTTCAGCTACCCACCACAGTGCCAAAATACATGCTACAGTATATTTGACTGTTATGTTTCCCCCTTCACTGTTTGCACTTTTCATTGTGTTGTAGATTTAATGTTACATTGATAATGTTTTTGCCTGTTAATGGAGAGATTCATCTTCACCCAATAATATATAATAACAAAGTGAATACATTTCCAGAATACGTTACCAGAAATCTTTATAAAAAAAATCTAAAAGTGAAATCTCTTATTCACATACATTTTAGTTTAGATATTTTATTTTGTACATGTTAAAAACAAAATGCGCAATACATGTTTTGCCAAAAGTTTGGCTACACCTGCCTTTACATGCACATGAAGGTTAATGACAGCTACAACAGCTTCAACTCTTCTGGGAAGGCTGTCCACAAGGTTTAGGAGTATGTTCATGGGAATCTTTTATCATTCTAGAAGCGCAGTTGGTCAGGCACAGATGTTGGACGAGAAGGCCTGGCTCACAGTCTCCACTCTGATTCATCCCAAAGGTGTTCTATCGGGTTGAGGTCAGGACTCAGTCAAGTTCCTTCACACCAGACCTTGCTTTGTGCACTGGTGCGCAGTCATGTTGGAACAGGAAGGGGGGATGCAGCTGCTCAGCCATGGAAACCCATTCCATAAAGCTCTCTACGCACTGTTCTTGAGCTAATCCGAAGGCCACACAACGTTTGGAGGTCTGCAGCTAATGACTCTGCAGAAAGTTGCCGACTTCTGCGCTTTGTGCACCTCAGCATGCACTGACCCCGCTGTGATTTTATGTGACCTACCACTTTGTGACTGAGTTTCTGTTAAAATACCACTGACAGTTGACCGTGGAATATTTAGTAGTGAGGAAATTTCACGAATGGACTTATTGCACAGGTGGCAACATTTCACAGTACCACGCTTGAATTCAGTGAGCTCCTGAGAGCGACCCATTCTTTCACAAATGTTTGTAGAAGCAGTCTGCATGCCTAGGTGCTTGATTTTATACACCTGTGGCCATGGAAGTGATTGGAACAGCCCCATAGCTGCTCTAGTGTTGCTTTGGCTGTATGCTTTAGGTTGTGTTTAAGGTGAACAGTCTCCGCACTGGAGACACCGCAGCCACAAGAAAGACCCGTCGTATGTTCTAATACTTGTGCTCACCTAAATATGTGGGTGGTCTGATACACAAGGTGCCAAGTTCTCAGTTGTGTTATTACACATCTAAGTGACAGTGGCACATTGGCACAGTATACGTATTTAGTCTCTTTTCAGTGTGTGGTTAAAAACAAAGGAATGATCCTTGTTCCAATGCGTTTGAAGGGGACTGTACTGTAGATTCCTCATCTTGTGTTGAGTGAGCAAACAACAGTGTGTTTTATAGCTGACCGGGTTCTCCATTCTAGATTCACAGTGAGGGACTTCCAGTACAATGAAGAAGAGATGAAGGCTGACAAGGAAGAGATGACACGACTTTCTACAGATAAGAAGAAGCAGTTTGTAAGTCGTTAACAAGGAAATGTGGTTTCCCTCCTCCTGGAAGGGGTGACTGATAACAGTGCTCCACACACAAGCTATGACGGTGTTAAATGGACAGTGTTTATGGTTGACAGGGCCCACTTGTCCGATGGCTGAAAGTGAACTTCAGTGAAGCCTTCATCGCTTGGATCCACATCAAAGCACTCAGGGTCTTTGTGGAGTCTGTCTTAAGGTGAAATATAATAATATAATATTCCTCATTCAGAGATACAAAACTGACCTGTCCTCCTAAACCACTTACAGTATATAAAAGAAAGCATTACGGTAAAATGTGCTACACTGACCCCTGGGTTATTGTTGTGTTGAATGGAAGGCTTTCTGTATGATTCGTACAAGAAACATAGTACAATAAACATGTAGGCACTATGCCACCAACAAGTGTAAGGTAAGGTACATGCATGCAAGGTGTTTTAGGGATAGAAGTATTTCATAATGGATAGGAATTGGGAGCAGTAAGCCAATGCAAGTGGATTATATGTTGCACCACTGATTTGAACATTTTATCGCTCATCATCTAGTGGTATTTGAGCATTTTAACACAGCCCTTCCTATGTGTTCCTGCTGTGTTGTGTTCCCTAGATATGGCCTGCCAGTCAATTTTCAGGCCATGCTTCTGCAGCCCAACAAGAAAAACATGAAGAAGTTGAGAGAGGTTTTGAATGAGCTGTACAAACATCTGGACAGCAGCGCGGCAGCCATCTTAGATGTGAGTGCCTATTTAATAGATCTGTTTATGTAGTCATGTGCTGGTTTAGTATAGCATACAGAAACATGATCAACACTTTATTATTTGTTCATTTATAAAACACAATGTTGAGATCTAAATGAGGCATAGGTGTAGAGTTGGAACAAAGCTATTTGAAGGCCATTATAGGATCGTTTTCATGAAATAATCTTCTTTTTATGTGTTGGGGGTCTTTAAACGGATTGGCTGATTCAAATTTCTATTTGTTACAATTCAACCTCTTGGTGGTTGCTTGTCATTTCTCCCCCTTTTCAGTCGGCGATGGACATTCCAGGATTAAACCTGAGCCAACAGGAGTATTACCCCTATGTTTACTACAAGATTGATTGTAACCTGTTGGACTTCAAAGTCTAATCCTTTTGTGTTGTTATGTCGGGTGTAGATTTTTAAAAATGTACTTCTGATGTCAAATATCTGTCGTCTGCCTAGTTCCGCCCACTTCTCATTTGATTGGTTGACAAAGATGCTGTTTGACTCAGGTCTTATTTGCTTGCTTGTGGGTTAAAAGTTCAGGGTACAGAAACAAGCTTTACTAGGGACAAAATTATGTTGACGTTTTTGTTTACACATTTTGTTTTTGTTTAACAAAGCACACTTCAATAAATGCTATCATAGCTGACCTGCAATGTCACATTAAATCTTTTTTTAAATGATATAATTATGTATTTGAAGTCATTTCATTTTTGTTTTAGGATATATATATATTAGCTGTATCATGTTTACTGGCATTCTGGTGTGTCACCATTTGAGACACACTGTCCCAGCCTATCACGTTATCAGTGTTTCTGAGATAGTGATCCACCGTGGCAAGTGTTGTGTAACAAATGCAGTGTGTGTGTGTGTGTATTGTGTATATTTGATGTCAAAAGAGATCTATATAAATATTGTGTAGGACATTGTTTGAGAAACATTAATAAATATGAATATATGGCTTGGCTTACTTTCCTGTATATCTTTTTTCTCAAATATGTCCCTATGTACATAGTATGGCAATATTGTGGCCACTTAAAATAAGTGTGCCCTGTATGTTTTGCTGTGATTTTCATTTTATAGAATGTCTGTTATTTGAGGAGAACATGCATGGGCTACACTCAGGTGTGCTGTCCATTGTGACATGGCAGACAGCACTGTGCTACTATTGTGTAGTATATAGCTGACTGGTTATCAGGTACATTTTCTGTTCTTTACTTACATTTACATTTCTTTTAAGAGTTTTACTCCCTACAATTCAAAAGATCTACTTTTAGTCTACTACATTTCAACTCTACTCTTTATCACTGATACGGATCAGTTTTTTGCAGGTACGGATTGGGTAATCGGGAGAATTCCCGGTGGGCCGCTTGACTTTTGGGCCGCTCGAGGAAATAATTGTTTTGACAATTGTCACGTTAGGTTATCTTCTCTTAAAGTAGGCTACACACGTTCGGCTTTCTGACACCGCAGCCTCTGCATGGGTTGTACCATGTGAGGGGGTTCTCTCCTCTCAAATAGAGTCGGTTGGGTCCATAGCCCGTCTTTTCCAAAAAGTTTTCTCAGGTAGGCTACCGATAGCTGGACAGGTGTGCCCAAAAGTGACGCGCACTCCCGCGGACTGCAGACCAAACTGCAGTTACGCCTACGTCTACTCTGCTTTGGTCTGGACTGGATTAATCATAACGTGCAAATTAATCTATTTTAATGTCTGTGGTAATAGCAAACGTGTGTATTTGTGAGACTTATGCTTCAGGTAACCGAATTGTGGTCAAATCCATTTTTTATTATCATAATGTGCTAGCTATTGTTTACAACGTTTGGTGTATGCAGATGTCTAATATCGTTGTTTATTTTACAAAAAACATGTACTAATGGGTTTTATATAGCATGGATAAAATATATATTTTGCTATGAGGGTTTTCCTCATGGGGGTTATATTTCATAGATTTTAACTCACCCAGTCATTTATACCTGTTGAAATTCAGTTAAAATGCCAATACACTGCTAAAATGCGCGTCTGCCAAAAATTGATCACAGCCTCTACCATGTGACTCACTTGGTAGAGGCTCGCGTGATCACTTTTTATCAGCAAGTCACTTTTGGGCACGACACCTGTCCTACGGTAGCGATACGCGTCAGGGAGGCCGGGAGGGGCTGAAAAGCCAGGTTGAAAAAAAGAGGCATTGGATGAGGATGCTGCCAAATGTGCCAAGCTTACAGATTTATTTTCAGATTTATTTTCACAAGTGGCAACTGGTAAAGAGAGATATAGGCGTAATGATTAGCATTAGCAACTTAATTATTCGGCTAATATCATTGTAACGTTGTCAACCTATTCGCTAGCAAAATATTAAATGTAATT
>JAODLL010082907.1:0-14924 GCA_026546735.1 Forbesichthys agassizii
GTGTGTGTGTGTGTGTGTGTGTGTGTGTGTGTGTGTGTGTGTGTGTGTGTGTGTGTGTGTGTGTGTGTGTGTGTTGCGTGTTGCTTAAAGCTGATGTAGGTAGGATTTTAGTTGCAACGAGAGCTAGCTCTGGCGCCCTTTATTGAGAAAACTGTGTGTGTAAAGACTAGGGGTGTAACTGTGATACAAATGTCCACGGTTTCGCGTCACAGATAAAACTGTAATGCGTGCCCACACGCAACTCCAACTCGCTGTTAGGAGCTCAACCCGCAGCCTGTTGAGCTCTCATATACGTTGCTACTGTAACGAAACTAATTGTTAACTAAAACTTTTCACCGAATTGTGGCTCAAAAACCGAGGTCTGAAGTGTACTGTGGCTTTGGTGAAACGTTACGCCCCTTGTAAATACAAGCTTCTGCTGTATGTAGGATTTGAGTGGCAATGAGAGCTAGCTCTGGCGTTTTGGGAGAACTCTCTCTCGTTAGTCTTGCTATGTTTTTTAATGACATTATTACAATTGGCAGATGCTTTTCAGAAGTGACTTAAAACTATGAAAGCAGATGTAGGTAGAATGTGAGAGTTTCAACGAAAGCTAGCGCCCTCTATTGGGAGAACCCTTGTGTTCTACCTCTTCTCTCCACATACGGAATATTTATGACATATTACTATTAGCAGATGCTTCTCAGAAGCCCTTCACACAATTAAAGCTACTGTAGGTAAGATTTAAGAGTTGCAACGAGAGCTAGCTAAAATAAAGGGAGAAATATTTTGTAAATACCCAAACAGCTGATGAATCTATGGCATTTCTAACAAATTACACTATTCTAGCTCTAAAAACCTACCTACAGCACCTGTTTATAAGCACTGTGTTGATGCTTCACATTATTGTGGTGGCATTGCTCATCCAACACCCTTCCCTCACTCTCTCTCTCGTTTCAACTGGTGATCCAAAGCCTTTCTATGCCCACTTGTTTTATCCCTTCCTTAACGGGGGTGTCATTGGGGGTCACCGGGATTAGCTGGTGCAGCTAGGCACAGGTTGGCATGGCTGGTAAACATGCAAATGCTCTTTTTGTAATCCCTCCCTGTCTCTGTAGACCAGGTCAGTGACTGGCGTTTTGCTCTACTTTGCAGGAGGAAGAATTCCCTTTTTATTTGTAACAAACCCTGAGAGAGGTTTGAGGTTTTCAATTAATACTCTCTGGAATGCTTCCTGTCAAATCTACAAATTCTAATTGTATATACACTGTATATATAGAATAAAGACATCTCCTTTTTAAAACGAGTCTCTTTTGTGACTCGTGCACAAGGCTTTGAGGTTACCACGACAACGCCATTTATTTATCTTTTATGGTATCTTCTGCAACCTGGTTTAGAAGCCGATAACTTCAATCTATGGTCGTTTTATCAGATCAGTATGATCCTTAACTCCCTGCACAAGACACAATTGTAATGCATGGTGTTGTCTACCATGGCGTATGGAAAAGGCCCTGACAGAGAGCCTACTCCCAAGAGACGGCTGAATCTGGTGTGAATCTGGCTAGCAAGCCCTGTGACCCCCCAGTTTGCTATCTGGTTTACCCCATCCTGCCATTACACCCCGTATCACCCCTAATTCACCCCATCCTGCCCTTACACCCCTGTACCCCCCCTAATTCACCCCATCACCCCCGTATCCCCCCTAATTCACCCCATGCTGCCCTTACACCCCCGTATTTCCCCTGGTTCAGCCCATCCTGCCCTTACACCCCCGTATCCCCCCTAATTCACCCCATGCTGCCCTTACACCCCCGTATTTCCCCTGGTTCAGCCCATCCTGTCTTTACACCCCCGTATCCCTCCCACAGCCCTAACAAGCGAGGGCCTCCCTCCTACAACGAGCACATTTCCAAGCGACTGGCCGCCAGCCCTGTGGTGCACGGAGACCCCGGCACGCCCCACCGCTACCGGGAGGCCCGCACGGAGTTCCGCCGCGACAAGTCCCCTGGCCGGCCCCCCACGGAGAGGGAGAAGTCCCCTGGCCGCATGCTGGAGGGCCGCATCGCGGGCTCCCCGGGCAGGGCCATGGCTGACCCCCGCCTAGAGCACTCCCCGGGCAGGGCTATGGCCGACCCCAGAATGGAGCGCTCTCCTGGTCGCCTGATGGACGTGCGCAGGGAGCGGTCTCCCGGCCGCTACGAGGAGCGCCAGCGCCTCCACACCGGCTCTGGGCGCACACCCATCAACCCCGTCAACAAGGTGTGTTGTACTGCACCGTTATACACTGTGCCTTATCTTTAATTTTGACAGGCATGCAGTGGTCCCTGCCTAACGCTGTGTCTCTCCTTGCCTGTGTGTCTCTATGGCTGTCTTCCTGACTGTGTGTTTCGCTGTGTACCAGGTGTGGGACCAGTCGTCTGTGTGAGGAACAGAACAGTGCATCGTACCCAGCGTGGATGCAGCTACCATGAAACAGCCCCATCTAATGGTGAAACACTGCCACACTCTACACCGAGAAGCCCGCAGAGGCCACCAGCACGAAAATAAAGTCAATTGAGTCAGGATATTCTTCTCAGCATTTTGGCCTGACCTGGTAGGTTGATGTAACATCAGCAGGCCTTCTGAATAGGTTTTCGTTTCATTACATGGTATCTGCTCCATGAGAACGGGCCAATTACGATGTAGTCATTTAGCAGATAACTACTTCTCCAAAGTGACTTATACAGTAAGTATTTAGGAGCAGGGGGGTAAAATCCCTCTTGCAGTAGGTAGGCCCATATCAGGGATAGAACCTAGGACCTTTCACAGGATTTTAGGTCAGGAAGTGCGCCCACTAGTCGGGTTTCTCTAATAAACCTTCAACTCAGTGGGTTTGGCCCGCCTTAGTTAACTGTAACTAAAATAGATAAGCACATTTGTAGCAACCTAATGTCACTAAACGGCGTTAAATAAAAACGAAAATGTGTCCCTTGTACGAAGTTCACCCAGGAAAAATTTGCTCCAGCCTCGCGCTGATCCTTCTCCATACACAATCATGATCAGCTGTTCACAATCATTAATCATTTTCCACTAATCTCAGTCTTTTGTCAAGGCTGTGCTTAGTTCAGGGGCTTGGACGGCTCCGGCTGGAGCAAAACATATGAAACCCCCCATCTTGCTTGTAAGACCATCGTAAGACGTTGTTGACCCCTCAAGTTGACGCTAAAACTGCACTACCCACAATCCCCTGATGACAGTTGAACAGGACCTTTCTAACTCCTCAGAATGCTATCTGATTGTACATAGGCAGACTTAATTTTATATATATACTGAGAAGGAATTTCAAGGCTGGATAAGCCACATCTATTTTTGTTAAAGAGAAAGTGATCGTTATGTGTCCTACTAAATGTCCAGTATTCAAATGTAATTTTCCAGGTTAGTGATTTTACCTTGTGTATGCACTTTCATCTGTCAAATGCAAACCTACATGCTGCCTATGAGGAAAAAAAAGTATTGAAGCTAACAACATAGTGCTCTAGTATTTGTTTCTGTACAATGGCCCTTAAATTGTATATAACCAAAATCATTGTTCAAGGTGAAGATGAAAATATTCATTGTTTTACTGATATGTATCTGAAATAAAAGAGTTGGCTTCTGCCTCATTTGGGTTATATTTTACATTTCAAATATGAAGCATGTGTGTCAAAAACACCCCTAACATGCCCCACTTGCACAGTAACTGCATATATTTGTGACAAAATCTCTTATATTGTTTGTTTAATATACTATGACAAGTACAATATCCATATTGGTCCATTTCACAAGCACCGACGTATTTCCAAATGCATCTGTGGCATTCATTCAAATGCCTGTTAAAATATGCTATAGTATACATAACCCTTACTGTGCATTAAAAGTGTAAAACTACACTATATGTATATTTTTGTGATTCTGGCTGAATCTGTTTGGAATGTAAGACACATGAAATGACATACCAAACCATTGCCCAGTGTGTCTCCAAGTCATGCCTTCACAGCACATGGTAGTGATGTTTGCGCTTAACTTGTTAAAGTATTTATTTCCAAATGGAAAAAATATATAAGACAAAAATGTGTCTGTGGTCATTTATGCTCAACAAGGTATCCCTTGGCGCTACAGTTTCATACTGGCTTCCATATGGTATTTGAAAGTGTGCCTATATTTAAAAGGATTTACCACCCCACACCCAGTGATCTGAAACATGACGCTCAATATCATGTTGATGTTTATTAGCTTACCTTGTAAAGGGTTTTCCTCCTTTATGTCACAGAATATTAAATACAAGTAATGTCTTCTACTTGTATCCTTGTTTCTGTGATTTATTCTGAATGTGTGTGGATGTTTATGAGATTATTGAAATGTCTGCATACTTCTCAGATTTACTTGTAGGCATGGGACGATATGAACATTTTGTATCACGAGTATCCTTGCCAAAATAATTGCGCTAAACAATATAATCACGGTTATTTTAAAATTGCACTAAAACATACAATTTTAGTCACTTTCTCTTTTCTCTTTATCTTTTCTTAAGAAAAACATTTCTATTGTATCATGACACACATGCTTATCTTTTTTGTGTTATTCAATTAGTTTTGAAACCAATATTTCAACATATTTGAATAATCACAATGAGCAAATTGAGTCTTCAGCCATGGTGGTGATTGACTGCATTGACTGGAACCTAGGAGTACCTGGTTTTTTAAAAATTATTATTTCTGGGAAACATTCCATTTGGTTGTTCAATTGAGTTAATTTTGCAGGCTAGATGCAGCCTAATATATAAGTTAGTATTTATAAATACAATTGGACTGTACAAGTGAGCTAGAAAGCTTTTGTCAAGTCACTTGTGAAAATATTCATATTTATGATTACCACGATAATAGACATTAACCATGATACAATTATCTCCGTATTTTTATCGCGATTAACTATAATATCGTATATCATCCTATCCCTATTTACTTGACATGCCTTTTCATTAAATGTCTGTTTAGTCAAGTATAGACAAGCAAATGGAAGTGGAAAATGCTCCTTTCTGTTACTGCCAGAGATTGAGGCATCTTCCCTGTGCAGGGTATCACCATTCATTTGTGGGTCTATTTATATGTGAGCCCAGTGGTCGACCAGTATATGAGCTGATCGCCTACTAATCTAGATGCATGCATCAGCCTGGATCACATACAGAGAATGACTAAAGGGAAGAGAGATATTGCTCTTAGTTGTACTGGCGTCCAATGTGGGAATAGAGACAATGGCATGGCTAAATCTGACCCCGTGTAAAATGCTAGTCTGTGATGCGACACCTCTTACATCTGCCTCCTAGACCTCGGTGGTCGTTTTTTGTGACGCCGAAACGATGACACGGCAGACTAAGTGGAGATGCTTTGGGCACCTCTATTTAAATCATGTTTTTTGGTGGTGGGAGAGAGGGGAAGATCGCTTGCATTCAGTTCATTCACAGACTTATGGTACCGGGCAACGACAAGCAACAGTGCAGGACTCGGGCATGGTGTAGATTATTAGCACATTGTAAGGTGGTGTTCACAGTGTGACACTTACGCAGCACCCAATCAGCACTGAAGTCCTTGATGTTGGGTCTCAGGAAGATGTATGCCACTCGTACAAGCCTATAAAGAACTCACGAGCGTCGCCACCTTTAGTGTTTAGCATCCTTTTAGGAAGTTTTTTGTTTGTGTACTTTGTATATTCTAAGGTAACAATTGGTGTGACATATCTGTTTTCCTGTGACGTGATGTGGTGAAAGGTTGGCCTGTAAATGCCAGCCATGTGGAGAGGCATGAATGCAATGCACTGAAAGTGGCAACCAGCCAGCCACTCCTGACGGGTCAATACATGAGGCATAATGAGCTGGCAACTGCTATTCTGCTTCTGATCACACGTTATCGATTCAGGACGAAGATAGATGCTCTCACATAGACAGGCTGTTGATGGTATAGAATAATCTCTGATTATTTATTAAAGAAAACACTGTAAAACAGTTATTGAAACATTTAATAAACTGTTAAAGAATAGTTTGCGGATCTAATTGAGCATCTGCCAACTTAACTTGACCTGTCATGGGTTCTGCTACAATAGGGGACAAGAGGCATATCTCCGATTTACATAGGCACTCTTCAAATTTGGGTCCCTGAAATCCCCTTGTGGTCCAAACCAGCATAGCGCAAACAGTTTAGTCTGAACCTTGGGATTTCACATGGACCTGTGGCTGTGTGTGTTGGAGGCTCACTCTTCTCTACTCTTGCCCCGACAACTGTCATAAGCTCACTCGTCACTCCAACCGCTAACCCCTCCTTACTTAGATGTGTTTCAGACACAAACGGAGCTGGTGAGGAAAATTGGGGTTCTGGTGGTGTCTTAGAACAGTTGAGGGGTGTAGCCTGCTATATTGTATATCCTTCATTTGTTTATTCATAATTTAAGTCTCAAGTTCTTGATTTTGTTACACTCCATAGCTGAGACTGTTGAAGCCGGACATTACAACAAAGAGATTGCTCTTTCAAAGGGAGCTGCCATGTCTTTTTAATTCAGCTGCTCCTGATATTCTAAACCACTGTTATTGTATTCTCTGAGCCCAAGGTCGACCTTCTCAACCTGGGGGCATTGGCTACAAGGGAGGGGCATTTAAGTGTCTGTGTTTTACGCTAGCAGCGGCTGCTGTATGTGCTGTATAAGGTGTGCGCGGGTGCGTGCGTGCGTATACGCATCATTTTACCTGTCACTTCCTAAACAGGGCATGGTTTATTAATATCGTCCAGTAGAGATGAGAGTGGGGGGCTACAAAAGGACATAATCACGCTCCCCATTGTTCACTGGATCCATTGTTCATCTGACTTCCAGCCTGTCTCAGCCATGGTAAGTCACTGGATATGTCAAAGGCGTTCAGCGTTGCAGGGGTGGACAGGTGTTAAGGGGGAGGTTTGAAGATGCGGCCCTTACTCTGACAGAGGGGAAGGAAATAGTGCCTACAGCATGTATCTTAAGTGCCTTTTCAGACTTGTTCCTTGCAAGTTCAACAAAGAAAAATACAGTTTCTTTTACATATATAAACTACTGTATATATTAACCTTTATTTATTTATTTTTTTTAGTTTTTGATACTTTATAAAGTAGACCTGATTTAAAGAACCACGGGTCTATATAATTGCATAACCACGTTTGTTATACAGTAAATGCACATTTTTGGTAATTTCTTCTATTTGTACTAGTATGTTAAGCATACATGTTTTTTCATGTGTATTATGGCCAGCATTTCTCACATTGTGTGAACAGTAAAGTTGCCTTTCGCGTCACGGCTCACAAACTGTATCCTACTGGATGGTTGAGTCAGGAAAGACCAAGCTGATGTCTGTGTTGCCCTCCACTATGTGGGCGTGTCAATAATGCACTTTTTTCATTCTCTCTTTAACTGCTTAACTGATCTTTTCTGTTAAAGGCGCCCAAGAAAGCCAAGAAGCGGTCAGCTGAGGGAGCCAACTCCAATGTGTTCTCCATGTTTGAGCAGGCTCAGATCCAGGAGTTCAAGGAGGTGAGTCCCCCTCTACGGCATGCGTTTGTTTCACTCTTCACACACAACCCTTGATTTTGTTTGATAAAAAAAGTGTGCCAAAAGCCACAGTTGTAATCCACCACAATCATAATGGTTGGTTACTAACTGTTGTACGTAATGAACAAAAGTAGTGGAATACCAACCGAAATGTAATGTAAACCGACGAGAGAGAGAAAGTGTTCATGTGACAGTTTGAAATCGGAACGGGACTTTTTAGGACAAGGCAACATCTATACACACACACACACACACACACACACACACTTCTACCTTCCTGCTTCCATATCCCCCCCCCCCTATTCCCCCACTTTCCATTCTCTATTGTTAATCGTCGGAGTATGTCCACCTGTCTGTTGTGTGTCCGCGGGCAGGCATGATGGTATGAGGGACCCTGGTGCCCAGACATCCTGGCTGTTTCGCCAGTGATTAGGCTCCAGATAAACTGCATGCCAGCCTAACCCCCAGGGGTCTTGTAGGGGTTATAAATACCTTGCTGCACTAAGGTATTGGTGGGGAAAGAATGGGGAATCCCAAGCTGTGTGCGACCACACAGGGTTGATTGACATATTGATATGCTTTATGAGCCATGGCATTTAAAGTGTGAGATACAATAAAAACAGGATATATCTGTAACATTATTAAAGCACAGATTTGATATTATTGTGTGTATCGGTATACTGCTCTCAATGAAGTCGATCTCCAAACCTTTCATAAGCTGTTGTTTTCGCTTCGAAAATCACAGATACAATTTTTCTTGCCAAAAATAAATATGATATGTAACTTTTTATATGTTAAACCCAGGCCTTCACAATTATGGATCAGAACAGAGATGGTTTTATTGACAAGAATGACCTTCGGGACACCTTTGCTGCTCTGGGTGAGTTATGATCCCAAAAACATAAAATGGTTATATTTTATTAAAGGAAAGGAGTAAGCATGTAAGAGCCATCAGGAGAAGTAGCTTTTGTAACACTGGTCTAAACACAAATCGAGGACTACCTCTTTAATTTGACTGATTGTTGTATCCCTAGGGCGCCTCAATGTGAAGCAAGAGGAGATCGATGAGATGTTGAAAGAGGCACCAGGCCCAATTAACTTCACTGTCTTCCTCACCATGTTTGGAGAGAAGCTGAAAGGTTAAAAGCTAGCGGGAAAAGGCAGTATATGGAGAATGTTTTAACACTCCAGAGTAACTGCACCCTATATTATGTTTTGAGTTGTAAATTAAATAATAGGACTGAACTGTGATGAGACACAGCAATGCTGGTCTTATATTGACAAAATTCACATTTACCGGTATATCAAAATCAGGATTTTATGGGTTGAAAATGGCTCTACGCACAATATCAGTTTAAAATCACCCAAGGTCCTTGCTGGTTCCCGAACGGTCCACTTGGGCGTCATCAAAAGCAATTGATGTGGAGTCAGGCTCAGAGCTGGGGTGCAGTTACACTTATTACGTTTTATTGTTTTATATTGCCACTGAAAACAGTGTTTTTGTTGTTGTTTAAACAGTGACTTGTGACGTGGTCGCTCAATACAAAAACTATCCCTATGGGTAACCATGCCAACCTCCATTTCATGGGGTACCTCTATGTAGCTAAAATATTGCTCATTCTGTAGGCCTGCCTATAAAACATTTTTTTATTTTCTATCGGACGTGATAGATAATGTTTATTTTTTATTTTATTGTGGCTGCTGTGTGTGTGCATATATATTTGTTTTAAAGGAAATAATGTAATACAGCAAAGGGAAGTTGTTCAATGCACATTAAAGGGTGACAAAAAAAATAGGGTTAATGGGGTTGAGGGCCACTGACTAGGTAGTAGAAAACCGTGAAATAGATGAGCGTATTAGTCCATTCCATTTCCGTTATGAAAGTAAGATACCATAGCTTTACCTTCCCTTTTTGTCTCTAGGGGCTGACCCAGAGGAGACCATCCTCAACGCTTTTAAAGTCTTTGACCCTGAGGGGAAGGGCGTGCTAAGGAAGGACTAGTAAGTCTCAATCTCTGGCTGATTAATTAGCGCGTTAAAAACTACATTGAATTACTTTTACTGTAGGTCCTTACATACAGGCCACCTTCCCCATCGTTTTAACACATTTATCAGTGTTGTTGGTGTCATCTGATATGGTCTGCCATCTCTTGTGTGCAGTGTCACACAGATGCTGACGACACAAGCAGATCGATTCACCCCTGAAGAGGTAAATTCAGATACAGACTTTTCCTTCACTTAATTTTAATTACATTTTCATTTCCATTTCCAAAACAAAAATGTTAAATGTTGTTGTGTCATATATTAACAAACCCCAATTTAAATACTTGAGCATACATATTAACCTAATGTCACACCTTTTTATTAATATTTTTTATTGTCCTGGTAAAAATGTGTGCTTGTTAAGATGGAGCAGATGTTTGCAGCCTTTCCACCAGATGTGGCTGGGAACCTTGACTACAAGAACCTGGTGCACATCATTACCCACGGAGAGGAGAAAGACCAGGAGTAGGCCTTTTTTATCCCTCAATCTGTCTTCGGCCCATCTGTGGCTTGACATCTGACCTTAGGCCTTGGAGGTGATCAGGACTGTGATGTATTGGCAACTGTTATGTCGATCGCCGGTCAAGGTGTGTACCACTCATCCATCAGCCACATAAGGATTGACTATTTCGCCCTGGCTCGAGGAAACCCCTTTCTACTCAGTGGGATGTCTTGATATTGTGGTTTATGGCTCGTGGCTTAAGTTAAGTTGTCCTGCCCTGTTCTTCCTGTGTACTGTACTTAAGCAAACTATTTAGTTTTTTCACAGATGTCCATTTCTTACATCGCTGCACATTCTGCAAATAAAATATTACAAAGATAGCATATGGTCTACTATACTTTCTGAGTTGATGCTTGAAACATAGGCTTCCATTATAAACCAACAATAAAGCAAGAGCCCGATGTAGTAGAAGAAAACGGTGTATATATAAATGTATGCTGACCTTTCAAAGGCGGTAAGCTGGGCCATGGTTAAAACTAGCCACATTAGCCATACAGCTAGTTCCACATCTGCTGCTGCTCTCACAGACAGTAGTAGATGTGAGCATGCATACTGGAGGTCAGGTTGTGTAGCTACATAATAGCAGGGAGATTTAGCATTACAAAGCCCCACTGCTGGTTTTATAGTGCCCCTCGCTGATAAGCATTTACTGTGTGTGTGTGTGTGTGTGTGTGTGTGTGTGTGTGTGTGTGTGTGTGTATATATATATATATATATATATATATATACATACAGTATATACACACACACACATACAGTATATAGCATAGGGCTCTATATATATACACACAGCTGTTAGTTGTTCTAACAGAGGGTAGGGCTCCAGACACTGGAGAGGATGCCACCACCAAAGTGATCCCCGCTGTCCTAAACCAGCTGCTCTCTGGAGCTTAGTCGTCGGGTGCAAATCGCTGCCTCTCCCACTAGAAGGTTGTGGAGCCCCAGATTAAAATTGTTGTTTTGCGGGGGTAGGGAGATACATGTGCCTGGATCAATTTACACATTTAAGATCACATCACTTGCCTTGTTTTAAGAGTCTGGTATGGGCCATTGAGGTTGTGGCCATTAAGGGAATGGAACATAAAGCCTACAGTACGGGAGAACTAGCCCACTGTCCATCTCTGACCTCATCTGTACTAGTTTGCACATAGGTCAATGCCCATTGCATTAATTGTCTTAGCATTAAAGATTGTGTAAGCAGACATAAATGTATGTTTTGTGTTTGTCCATCACATAAAATATCATACTGTGTATATATTTATATACCACCCAGGCAAATTTAAATTGATAAACACATTGGCCAAAAATGTATTGAATTAGCGTAGACAACACCTTTAAAATCATAAATTATTGTAGACATTTTCATTATTGTAGACATTTTCACTAGACACAATCAATCAATCAATCAATAAATCAATCTTTATATAGCACTTTTCATACAAATTCATGTAACACAAAGTGCTTCACACTACGTCAGTAAAAACAATACAAAATGAGTAAAAACAATACATTAAAAAAAAGTAATACCACCGCTCATGTTACACTCATCATCCCAACCCTCCAATCACAAACAAACATCGGGAGTCCCATTCCCACCATCCCCAAAACACAAACTAGTGACTAGTGACTGTGCCTTCCACACTTGGTACCTTAAAGACCATTAGCTTCTTGTAGTCTTATCCGCTCCTTTTAAAGGTAAAGGTGCTTTTATACACATACACATAGCATGTTCCTGATGCGGTAGTCAGAGACAACCGCATCAGGGACAACTGGTTATCGGGCGCTTTCCGTTACAAGACGCAGATTTTGTCGGCCTGAAAAAAATGAAAAACAATCCTACCAATAACTGGAAAATCCACACCAGATGTAGGCTACTATATACAGTGTGTGAGTGTTCAGAAAGAGCCACAGCATGCTAATAAACTCAAGGATATTATTAGCATAGCCCCTAAGTCAAAAGACATCTCAAGCCAACATGTAAAATTTAAATCGTTGTCTAAATGAAAATGCAAAATAAAACATTAGAACAAAAAGGTCACGTTGTAGCCTGGTGTAACCAGACCATATTCACTTTGTGAATAGGTACCCTGACGGTACACCCTATGCCTATGGCATTGAAGTGAGAGGTGTTTTTGTTTTGATCACGTTCAAATATCAGTAAGCTTTCTCCACAATGACTGACTATATAACAAAATTCTCAAATACAAAGGTGGCAACCAATGCTGGCTTATGAATATTTAATTTTCTTTTATATTTTTCTCATATGCAATTGCTGGTTAATGGGCTGTTGTTCAATGTCAACGAAACCACAATCTGTTTTCATGTAAAGGCTCATGCAGGTTCAATTAGGAGACAAAACGGGGTCATTCTGAACCATTTAATTTGACAAATCTTGTAATGCCATATATTTGTGTTATATCTTTGATGCAGGTGAATAAGGACATGTTATTTTCATGTTGTAAAGTTAACCGCAAGCTTGGACATATGAGCTTTATTTAAATAACACTTAGGGCTGGCCCCAAACACTTGATTATTTGTTCGTTGGGTATGTATTCCATTTTAAATATTGGGATTCGAGTATTCGTTTTTTCACATTATGCATGCATGTTTTCCCATTAATCCCTACGGTGTTTGTATAAACCCACGTGTTGAAAATTTAGTTAACTGCCTGCCCAACACTGGCTCATCAACACAACTGATTGCAATTGGCTGTTTGAAAGAAGAGAGTGGGGCTATTCATTCAACACACACTCTTATTGGCTAATATATGCTATATCTTCAAAGGTGAGTAGTTGACTTTAAGTTAAAAGCATTGATTACTTGCTGTTGTAGTTATGTGCTATTGAAACCGCGCAAACGGTTCTGCCGCCTGCTTTGATTTTTAACAGGTTATGAAACAAATTATAGTAGAGTGTTTGTAATGGTATTTTTTAGAGTATTCGAATACTCGTTCTGAAAAACAATCAAGTATTCAAAGCCTGTAAAATGGTATTCGGGACAGCCCTAATTCATGGTACTCAGACATTATAAATTGAAATTAGCATAAAGAGCAACATCATAACACTGAGTTTTGATTGACAGGTTGCTCAAGTCTCTTATGTACTGCATCTGAGGAAAAAGTTTACAAAGTTCGTTCACTCCATATTTTGTACATTTATATTGGGTACCACTTTATGCCTTTTGGACTTCCATAATCTGCAAATAAAAACAATGCCAAAAAAATGCCTGTTGAAACAAAAGTTAAAAAAATTGGTTTATTAAAATGAGTGCAGTGCATTCCTCTCCAATAAATCATGGCTCCCTGGAATTTGCACCTGTTGGCACAATACACTATAGCCTAATATAATTTAATATACAATAATATGGTAGGAATGTGATTCCAGGGGTGATTTATCACAACATTACAGAATTTCAATATATAATTTTTGCCATTTAATTTCTGTGATTGCACCAATGTTTTATCTTTAACCTATAATGGGAGACATTGTGAGCTCTGAATTAACTATGCTCATTTTGTGTACAAAAGAAGAATCCTAACATCATTATTCTAAAAATGTACAGTACATGTATGGTACAATGCATGAAAAATTCCTTCTGTGTGTGCGTCCACAGCATAACAAATGAGCTCTAAAGTGTGAAGTGCTTTGAAAGAGCTGTCCCCTGCCAATGTTGTGTCTTCAGAAGCTATCATGGAAGGCAGTGACGGCTATCATGTCAATAGTAAGCTAGCAGGACCTGACAGCTATCATGCAAGGCCCTGATAGCCATCATGCCAGGCTCTGACAGCATGCTAGGCTATCATATTATGCACTACCAGGCCCTGACAGCTATCAAACAAGGAACTGACAGCTATTGTGCAAGGCTCTGACAGCATGGTATGCTATCGTGTTACTTGACAGCTATCATGCTAGGCTATAGTGATACACACTAGCATGCTAGCAGGCCTAGACAGCTATAATGCCAGGCTCGGACAGCATGCTAGCAGGACATGACAGCTATCAAGCAAGGCTCTGACAGCTGTCGTGCGAAGCTCTGACAGCATGGTAGGCTATCGTGTTACACACTACCAGCTATCAAACAAGGAACTGACTGCTATTATGCAAGGCTCTGACAGCATGCTATGCTATCGTATTATGCATTAGCATGCTAGCAGGACCTGACAGCTATCAAGCAAGGCACTGACAGCTCTCATGAACGGCTCTGACAGCATGCTAGGCTATCGTGTTACGCACTAGCATGCTAGCAGGACCCAGAATCTATGATACCAGGCTATTGTGTTATGCACTAGCATGCTAGCAGGACCTGACAGCTATAATGCCAGGCTCTGACAGCATGCTTGGCAACTGTGTTATGATAGCATGTTAGCAGGCCCTGCTAGCTTTTATGCTAAGCTATTTTGTTACCTACTAGGATGCTAGTAGGACCTGAAAGCTATCGTGCCAGGATCTGATAGCATGCTATGCTATCGTGTTATGCACTAGCATGATAGCAGGCCCTGACAGCTATTATGCTAGGCTATCGTGTTACGCAATAGCATGCTAGCAGGACCTGACAGCTATCATGCCAGGCTCCAACTGGATGCTAGGATATCAGGTTACGCAGTAGAATGCTAGCATGACCTGACAGTTATCATGCATGTCCCTGACAACTAATATGCTAGACTCCAACAGCATGCTAGGATATCGTGTTATTCAATAATGGGGAGTGTCTTAACTGTAGCTACGTCCTCCTTCTGTCTTTAATGATTGATTACTATACCCTCTGTTGTTATCATTGTAAACATGCTTTGCTGTGCTTAGTATATAAGGAAGACGCAGAC
>JAODLL010082908.1:2500-14923 GCA_026546735.1 Forbesichthys agassizii
TTAAATTAGACTATAGGCTAAAGCAGAACTCCTTAAACACGTTGTTTGTAAAGAGTCAGTTTTTTCCTATAAGCAACATTTAATTACTGTAATGTTATTACAGAGAGTAAAGTACCTAAAAAAGGTATCGTTAAGTAGCATCGATTCAAATGCGAACGGTACACAACCCTACTGTTAATAGGTATACACTGTATGTTGTCAGTCCTGCTCATATGCTATCATAAGTCTAACAGAATGATGTTTGTTTACGATAACTGTATGACATGTCCAGATATTGACTAATGTGCTGATGTGCTTGTAGCTTTGGATAAAAGCGTCTGCTAAATTCTGTACAACTAAATGCGTGCACAAGTCAAATGTGTTCATGTGTGAACAGGAAGTTGAGTCAGTGATCTGTTTTACGCTGACTGTAAACCGCAGTGGTTAAAATGCCGTGCCGTGGTTCTGCTCCTTAACAAATAGTCGGATAATCTGCGGAGGTTTCAAGGAAGACATTTTGAAGCAGAGAGGAACCCGCTGTGGCTATGCAATGTGTGTCCTTACTGGAGTGGTGGTAGTCTGTGTTGTAGCTGGACGTGACGGTAAGAGTCTTGTTGTCGCTGATCTCTCTGGTCAACATCAGCACAGAGGCTATGACCTGAAACCACAACCAGGAGAGTTAAAAACAAATGCTAGTAACCCCAGTTCTCTTTCAAGCACTCACATACCCCTGGGTCTGTGAGTGCAGTAGGAGTAACATAACTAAATACCATCTTAAAGACTGCAGAGTATCAACAAGTAGATCATTATTCATCTCACATAATCTCTAAAACAAGAAATACCCCACAGACGCTGGTATCTCAAAGCCCTTCCCCCCCTGCGGCTTAGTTTAACCTCTGACCTGGAAGTTGTTGTTACAAGAGAGGGCGATGAGGAGGTGAAGAAGGAGACGCTTGCTGTGTTCAAACACCTCAGGCCTGTAGTGGTCCAGCCCTAGAGAACACAACACACACCAGTGGCATAAGACACATAGCTAATACTGTTGGGCTGTCTTAGTACCAAGAGTATGCCACCATTCCCACAAAGCTTAGGTTTTAACATAGAAGCATCGTATATGTTATGCTTTCTGATGAGTTTGGATAATAAATCTCCTTACATGATTATATTCAGTTAATAAACATGTGACAACTGTATAAAACAGGGGTTAAAAAACCTTTCAAGCCACAAAATAACAGTGTCAAAGACTCGCTATACCCAGAGGTGATTGATGCATAAAAGCCATACTATTTTTTGAGTTATTATAAAGTAAAGTAAAATTATTGTATAACTGTAGTAACTAAACTAAAACTTGTTAATTTTATTCGTATATTTATTCGTCTCGCAACCGCCCGGGAAGTTCCCCCATTTTGGGAACCACTGTTATAAAAGTCAGAATGCTATAGACACACACCCAAAGCGCCATAATATATTAAACAGGCATGGATGTTTGGTGCATCAAAAAGTGCTTCAAGACAGCATCGCCGTGGGTGACAACTCATAGTTTACACTGTAAAGGTTCCTCTGCGGTTTATAACTATTAGCTGTGGCTGACCTCGGAGGTATGTGTCTAGGTATGTGACGCTTCGTCTGGGAGGAATGCAAGTGTCCAGAGGTAACACAAGTAAGGTTTGTGCCACTGGCACATTCCTGTCATAGCTGGATATTAAGATGTGACATCACGCTTTCATGACATGGACTGACAGGAGTCGGGAAATACCAAATGGCTTGTGTCTAGGTGTGTGTGTGTGTGTGTGGGGGTGAGAGGGTTTGTTTATGTGCTGTATTTATACTCCATGTATCTCTGGCATCACAGTAAAAGATGGGTGGGGTGGTTGGAGGTCTTATCTTGAGCTTTAAGTGGGTGTAATTAGCTGCATGTGATTGCTTAAATTACCCCACCTCCCATTACAGAAGAAAAAAAAAACCAGACCTCAAAGATATACAGAGAGAGAGTGAGAGTGAGTGAGAGAGAGTGAGAGAGAGAGAGAAAGTGAGAGAGAGAGAGAGAGAGAGAGAGAGCATAATATATCTGAGAAAGAAGTGAGTTAAAAGGCAAACTAAAATAGTGTCCGTCCTACCCAGGAATAAGGCGTGTAACAGTAACGGTAAATGGAGTGCCCAGTCTTCTCTCACACTGTGGTCCACCACCATCTCAGTCATGAAGATCACCGCAATGTTACACCTGAGGGGGGACACACACGCACACACACGTCATGATACAACTTCATACTCCCACCCGTATTGTTCGGTCATCAGGTCACAGGATGTTAACAGATTTTTTTAACCACTTTGCTCCAAAATTCACAACCTTGGTGTCATTTTTCCACATCTCTAGATACAAAACATAAAACGGTAGCCACTTGTAACACAGGCTGTCCTACGTTCAAAACTATGTGTCACTATGTGCTGTAGGTGAATACCACTGTACATGTAACATAATGTCAAATCAATAATCAAGGGCCTGCATACATGCAGTAATGTCACATTTCTCAACATGCTCTGGATACGTATTACAGTACATGGGACCACAGAAACGTAAACAATGGTGAAATGTTACATTAGTTCATGTTCCACTGCGATTGGTTGGGTAAATGGATCTCTTTATCCTGAAACTTGATGTATTCTTCCACATAACAGCACATTATTAAACTGAATGTTTGAAATGCATATACAAAGCACAGATCAAACCTATTAGTTGATGTAATCTTCTATTATATGTTCGATATTTCTAGTGGTTAAAACAGTTGGTTGCTGTTAAACCACTTCAATAGGAGTTTGGTGCTTGTCTGACGTGTGCTGTCTAGTAAATAAAAATCAACTGTAACACCGAGTTATCATCTCTGCTTTTTTATCCAGGGAATCCAAGCTTATACATGTTTACAGAATGTATCATGGGTCAGGAGTGTTTTCTGTGTCGTAACCAAGAACCTCTGGTCTATCCTGACATAACACCAAGTAGAAAGGAATGTTGAATGGCGACGGCTAATCTCTCATCTGTACATCACAACCTAGTCAGTATTTTTAGACACTGGAGGGAACAGAGGTGACACATCGGAACATAAGATCACCGAATGGCTTGTTCAGCTCATCTGGTGCATGGTGTGAGGTAGGTGCTTGAGTCTGTATACATGGGAGAGGATGTATCTGCGTGTGTGCGTGCGTGTGTGTCTGTGCGTACCTATGCAGTGGTCCTCTAGGGGTGATGGTCTCAGGCAGGTAGTCCACCAGTGGGGCCCAGCAGCCTCCGTTAACAGGCATGGGCAGGGGCTGGGGCCGGTTGGTCTCCAGTACACTCAGTACCCAGCCGGCATAGGGCGGCAATGGATCAGCTGCACGCACACACACACGGTACATACTGTAGCTCTGCCTCCATAAGACCACACACACAGGACCATACACCTGCCACAGACTCTTTCCAGGCTGATGACAAATTAACCGGCCACGTGACGTTGGCCTATATCTAACGACGGCTGGCAGAGCTGGTTGACTGCACGGTATGCCAAGCACTAGCCTCTCACCCTTCCTCACTCCACAACAAAGGACGCCCGACCCAATCTCAGAGCAGGAACAGTTCACACTCTCTACATGGCACTTGAGTCACAGCTAGAGACTTTAACCCAGAGATGGTGACATTTCAAGTGTGCCAAATAGGATCTCTTCTTCTACTGACATGTACTGGTTGTCTCTTTGGAGAGAAGTGTCTGCTAAATGCTGCTGTGAATGTGATTTCTTTGCTTAGTCGGTGTATAATACTACTGTGTATTCTAATGGTATATTCAGATTTCTCAGTGTAATTGTATTGATAAGAAGTGCTTCAGAAACACGTTTCTGTCTACCCCTGTAAAGACACTATAGTTCTCGTCCTAAAAACGCTTGTTTCTCTGACAGCCTGTATTGAGGAGATTAGCGCCAAATAGCTAGCCCAAGTACGCTAATGGACTCTGACGTAGCTAAGGAACAGGATAAAATAATATATCATGGAGCTTATTCTGCATTACTGTGTGTGTGTGTGTGTGTGTGTGTGTGTGTGTGTGTGTGTGTGCGCGCGTGCGTAACCACGTCAACTCACTCTTCTCATCTTCGTAAGACCCTCCGGAGCTGTTACTGTAGCGAGACTCTAGTCTGTTGTGTGCCCTGGCCCTGGGAAGGACATAATGCACACACTCAGCATACATAGCATATATACAGTGTGCGTGTGTGTGTGTGACTGTGGAGACATTCACATACATGCACTTATCTTTGCATGGATCTAAAGATGACTACAGATGTTCCCTTAGTATTCACACTCAAGGGTCTGAACTACTGCAATATAGGTTATTGCATAGGGATGCACCGATCAATCGGCAGGAAATCTCATATTTCCAATAGAAATATGAGATTAGCAATCATAGCCCGATTTTCCTTTCCAATGGCCGATATGGAAAACCGATCTTTGTGGTAAATTAAATGGCTGTCAAGTCACCCTTAATTTAGCCTTTTATTGATGTCATGCGTTTATTTGGATTAAAAATATCTTAAATTCAGTAAGTATAAAATCGATTTCGGTATCGGTTGATTTTGCGGACTGAAAATCGCCAATCGGTATGGGCCCTGAAAGAAACCAGATCAGTGCATCACAAGTAACAACAGGACACACTAACGAGGAGTACTGGATGTAATAGATGCCTGCCTTAACACGGACCTCTCTTCGTTCTCCCTGACCAGCTTGGTCTCGTCTGTTTCCTGGAAGTTCTCCTGGCCAGCAACCACGGTGTTACTGCTGGAGGTGGTGCCTGTGAAATGGCATCCAGCAGATGTTTAGTGCTTATACGGACCACTGTAATACAACTGCAAAAGGTCAATTGTAAACGTCAAGATACAGTATCAACATCAATCACTTGAAAACCTAAGAACAATCAAACAAAAATAAATACAAATATTTTTTCTACATTGTAAACCATAAACAGTAGAAATATATGTTTTATGTTTTGATGTGTGCTGCCATTTTTGTCCAGGTCCCTCTTGAAAAACAGATTATTCATCTCAATGTGTCACACCTGGTTAAATTAAAAAATAGACTACACTAATAAATGTTCCACTATATATTAATCTAAATATATGCCACAGTTTTGTCTTAAAGGTCCTGGCTACATTGACACACTAGCCCAGCCAATGGAGCAGACCTGTGACCCCTGACCTGTGTGTGAGGCGGAGGACTTGTTGCTGGCAGCGAAGCGGTAGAAGGGCGGGTTGTCACAATGCAGAACCACTGGGTTGACCGGGTCTGTCTGCTGCAGCTCAAACAGCAGCTCCTCCATGGTCTGGATGGTGTTGTTACGACACAGGTAGATCACCACCTTCTTGATCTGACACACACACACACACACAGTATTAGACTGATGTAATTTACTTACATACACTTTCTTGCGTACAACTGAAAAAAAATGACGTTAATATCAGACCAAGGTGCAACATGAAATCACATAAAGACATTAACTGCATAAACTGCACATGCCAGATGGCTATACATAAACATGGCTCTGGTTAATTATGAAACTATTGGACAGCGCTGAACCAATTGCCGTTGCTACGATTGTTTTGATCGCCTCATCTAGCTCTACCACCATTTAGAAACATGCTTGACTTCAACGTCATCTCACTAACTCAGCCTGAATGGACCGCTAGCAGGGTGGCTGTGTGAATGCTAATGTGAACAGTGTTTCCAGACTGCAATCTCAGCGAAAACAAACTGAGCTGAGAGGAACAGTCTGGCGAAGCCAGGCTAAGTATCACCCATTCCATAACCTGAAAGAATAACTCTACCATGTAAATGGTTAAATCTGATTACTTCCTTGGTGTTTTCTACGGCACATGCACCATCTTACGCTACTGTTGTTGTGTGATGCTGGTGGGCTGTTCTGCACAGCCACTGTGGCCTACAGAGTTACAAAGTCTGGACACATAATTAGCGACACGCGCAAATAAGTGAGTGGAAGCTAGTACAGTGACTTCGCCTGGAGCCGCAGATCTCTCCACTAGTCACACAAATAGCCTCACTCTCCCGATGTGCTTACTAGATGCTAGCCAGTTTTAGCCTTTATGCTAGCAGGGCACGATACATTACCGAGCCATAATGTGTGCATGTGCATCTATTCAGATGTATTGTGACGCAGAATGTAAACACAGACCCGATTTGATGACATGGTACAGGTAACCCAAAATCGGAAAGATTCCATTCGGAAAGACAAAAAAGTTTCCATGTAAACCCAGCTAATGTCAGACAGTACCAGACAGTAGTGCCAGACAGTAGTGCCAGACAGCAGACAGCACTCACATATGGCAGCAGGGTGGTGTCACTGCTCACACCACATAAGCTAATGAGGAACTGCAGGGCCACACGCAGGTTGTTGCTCCAGCGGTCGTTGGACACCAGGGCGTTCCACGCGCTCTCCATCTCCACGCCGGGAACCTCGTCCCCGTACTGGATGTGTGAAGACACAGGCAGGTTAAGGTACAGCTGTAGCGCCTCCCTAGTGGACAGCATTTCAAAAGACAGTGCGGTGTTTTCAGGAATTGCATTATTATTAAATGAGTGAGTGTTTTATACACAATAATTCGGCAGAGTACACTTGTCAGGTACCGTATGTTTGTTCTGGTCTGAGATGCAGTCCATCTAGTGGCATAAAGTCACTGTTACGATAATGCATTTTTGTCATGAAAGGTGCTCAAGCCATGAACGAACCATATAAAACAAGTACAATTGGTTAGACTTTCACATGACAGTTTAGATATGCTGAGAACAAGCCAAACAAGGAGAGCGTTATATCATAACAGGAAGCGTAACATAAGCCTAACTAAGTGTATTGGCAAGAATCTACTAAATCTACTAAATTGGCATTGGACGATGTCTATAGTAATACATTGTGATGAACGATACAGTACCATTGTGTGTGTGTGTGTGTGGGGGGGGGGTGGGGGGGTTTGGTGGTGTGATACAGCCAAGGCCCGAGTGTATTTTGCATCTGCGTGCGTGTGTGTGTGTTTGAGAGAGAGAGAAGAAAAAGAGAAGTAAGGCGAGCCTTGGAAAAAGCCTATTACACAGTGCTTCACTAGATATTTATAACTTTGTCTGAACGCTGCTTTTACCTTTTCACCACTTTATTTTTATTTTTTTAACACAATGCCTGCAAAACATTGTGATGCCTGTCAGCCATCGGCGATGGACGATGTCATCGTCTTTTGGCCCAACCCTAGATAAAATACGTATCATGATACGGGGGCCGCGATTCGATATATTGCGACATATTGTGATATATTGCGACATATTGTGATATATTGCGATTTCAAATTTGTTGAAAACTGTTATAGCAATACTAATGTGTGGCGTCGCTGCAAAAAAATAACAAAAACTCTTATGCTAACTTATTCAGGGACTGCATATGGAAATTGGCTTAAAGCAAAAAAAAGTTACACAAAAATAGTATTGATACAATACTTTAGCGCATCACACAGTATCGCTACGTGTGATGCTAGTCCCTCACCTTAGCGGTCATGAACATCAGGTTGTTCAGGACTAGCGAGGTAGCCTGCAGGGAGCCCCAGCCGCTGCCCCTCAGGCTGGGGCAGAAGCCCGGGCTCTGCGCCCGCCCACGGTGCTCCTCGTCTGGGGTGCAGGGGCTGGAGGCTGGGGGCATGAGCCCCGTGTCCATCAGCTCCATGTTGCTGAGCCACGGCAGCAGGTAGGAGAGCATGATCTGCCTGCCGTTGGGATGCGTGGTGGGGAACCTCTGGCTCACCTCTGGGCACGAGAGCAACACTGACGTTATGGCATGGCTGGATTACACACAACTGGGTCATTTAGCACATGTGGCCACTTTCAGTCAACATCCAGGATCAAGGTCCCATTTACCAGACCAAAACATTTTTTCAATAAAGCCATAGAATAGAAAAACATAAATATATATTTTATATTATTATATAAGTATGGAAAAATATAATGGTAATATAAATAAGAGTCATGTGTAAATTCCATTCACCCTGTACAATATTGTAAACACTAACAACACATTATGTGATTTTTCACCTTTTTGTTTTTATTATCATTTTCTACATACCCCACCCACGTACCCCCCTTGTAGTACCTACAAGTAACCCTAGGGGGACACGTACCCCATCTGTGAAGCTGATTCAACAAAAGCTTTTAGCCAAAGTGAGTTATTACGTGACATTATTTAAAAAATGTGCACTAGACAGGGATTTGAACATTCTTCATATTGCTACAGGTCAAATTCCTCACGGTGTTACCTGAGAAGAGAGGCAGGGTGAGCTCCGGGTACATGCTGGCCAACTGGCTTGACAGTTGGGTCAGGTTGACGCTGTAGAGGGGAGGCAGAGGTCCGTGGGTTCCATACAGGATGTTGCCAGGCTTCTGCTCCACCATCCGCTTAGAGTAGGCACACAGCTTAGACTCAAGGACCTGTAGAAGACATGCATGGTTCTTTAAGAGGGAAACTGTGGTGTCTCTATTTTTAGTGCAAAATTACACTTTGTGTGCGTGCGTGCGTGTGTGTGTGTGCGTGCGTGCGTGCACGCGCCTGTACCTGCATCAGCTGCATGGAGATCTCGTAGATCTCCCTGCTGGTGTCTGAAGCCTTGAACAGCACCAAGTTGAGCAAGGTCACCAGGTCGCACGGGTAATTCCTGTCACAAACCAACGTGGACAGCAATGAGAACAACACTACAGGAAGACACGGTAAATGATCTCTTGGGTTTCAACATGATCATTAACCTCATACCAGAGGAACCAATCACAATTAGCGGACATGCTAATCAAAAAGTGCATTGCTCTTCCCTGCTCTGTGTATAGACCCTATGTTAGAATCATAGGAGATGAGGCACTTTTGCTGGTATTTAGTCTCCTAGTAATCCGTTGAGAGTTAAATGCTATGTCAGTATGCACTGTAAGGTGTGATGTGAAATGTGTAGCTCAGTTGGAACAATGACAGCAGTCATCAATGGCTGCCGCCGTGTGACATATTCAGCTATGCAAGCAAACGCGCTGGTTGGAAGTGACTTCTGGACGAAAGCACGCGCACGTGAGCGCACCTGTTCCCACAGGCCGTGGCGATAGCCTTGAAGCAGCCCGAGGCCAGCTGATACGATCCGGTGAAGCAGCGGTCCACGGCCCAGTTGAACAGGTTCACCTGGTCTGGGTTCAGCTCCAGCAGCAGGATCACCACCTCACAGCCCAGGCGGTGGACCTGTGGAGCACATCGTGCGGCAGCACTGACTCACTGATACAGTAGAGCGTTACGGTTGTATGTCCACTTTTTGGTGCAAGCACTGTTGCCATGCAAATGCCTGAGATGGTTTCAATTTACAAGCTCTAAGTATATGTAATATACAGTATAGATTTAAAAAATGATGCAAAAATTATACATTATTATTAGCAATGTCATTTAACAATTTGCCTCACAACTAAGTTGTGATTTTATCAATTGATTTCTAAGAATTAAAATGTAATTCTACCTTAAATGTATATTAAATAAACCACAGGACAGACTACCAGTAGAGATAGAGATCAGCATTGTAGACATGTCAGAAGTACAATTTAGAGAACCAATAGAAGTGGTGTTTGAAAACAACTATGACCTTCCAGTCCAGCACCTTCAGCAACTGAGGGGTTAATTTGTGGCAAGAGTCCATTCTGCTGCGTGCTGACTGTAAATAACTCTGATATACACTCAACACCACAGAAGGGCTCCCTCAGAGATTACCTACCCGCAGGTCATGGCAGGCCAGGATGTTGTCCAGCCACTTGTAGAGATAGCCATCAGTAGACAAGCCAACGTTGTCGAACACAGGGCCACAGCACAGCACTGCAGACATTGCCTAAGGGACAAGGCTGGGTTACAGAGAGTTTGAACAGCGCAGACAAACTATAAACAATGTTGAACTTCCTGTACCGTACAGAAGCACAGGTCATTCTGCATCAGTAAAAGATACTTTTTGGCAAGATGATGTTCACAAGAAATTTGATTTGGTGATTGCTGTAAACGCATGCTACAGTACACACTAAATAGAATAATCTATATTTTGTATTATTAAGTACACATTAAATATACACACACACACACACACACAAAGCTATTGAAAGGTCACTATAGAAAAGGCAGTGGTAAATGTAGCAATAAACACTAGGGGTGGAGCCAAATCTGCACAAATAGTAATTATTACGAAAATAATTTGTGTTCGGGAAGAAAAAAAAAACCTGTTTTCAAATAGCCTAGCTGGTGTTCATAGTGATTGTGAGTGCGGTGGGTATTCCACCTGCTTTGCTGACGTGACAGGAAGGCATAGCAGGAAGGTAATATGAGTAGAGGAGTCAGGAGTCACAGACAGACAGCTGAATTGAATACAGTGCTGAGTGCAGCCAGAGCAAACACACATTGCTACATTGCTATACCTGTGTCGCACTGTTGCAGATATCACACTGAAGAAACAGAGCGCTATCTAGCAAAGTTGCTTTGCCGCTATATTATTTCATCATAAAAGACGCAGCACAGCTTGTTAGACCGGTGAGCTGGCTTGCGTTAAGCCTGTAATTTAGCCAATATTTTGGTAATTTAGCAGTCTAGTAGATGATAGAACATTTGTGTAGTTGTTTTGAATTGGATCTACACTTGATACACTTGTCAAGAGTTGAGATACTGTGGGCCTCATGTACTAACGTGTTAGTGCCCGTTTTTAGGGGTGATTTCGTCACACTTTGGAGGTAAAAACATGGCATCGTGCTGTATGTACGAACAGCACGCACATGGTTAAAACGCAATTCTGCATGCTGATAAAACACAGGATTGCAAGTTGTGCTTTAGGAGGGTCAAGGGGATAACGGTAGTGTCGCGCAAAAACATCAGAGGCGTGCAAGGAGAGAATTATTATCTATTCCGTTGAATGTATGAAAACTGCGATGCAAAGCGCAAAATGAGGTGAAAATTCTCCGCTTTTGAAAAGCAGGTGTTATCCCAGTTAGCGTGTGTGACGGCCCTGCCTTGTTTCAGCAGGCCTCTGGTCCTGATTGGCTGGGTAGGCCCTAATTAGGCAAATTAAGTACACCTGGGCATGTCACATTTATATAGGTGTGTTGCAGCACACTGTCTGGGTGACCCTCCTGGCACCACACATGTTTTTGGATGTTTGGTTTTTGTTTCTTAGTTGGGTTAGCATGCAACACGCACCACATATATTCAGTACTTACACCTACAGACATTCACACCTCATTCTATTGTTATTCAGTTTGTTAGTTAAGTGTTTAGATAAGTTTAGTTTGTTTGGGTTTCTAGCCCATGAGCCAGGTCGTAACAGCGCGTTTCTTTGAACAAGGGACGCATGCAACGGCAATATTAATCTCAGCAAGACAAATACACAGGCCATGGAGAGACATGCTGAAGGATTTCATTGCTTTTGTGGTGTTAAAATAAATATTTATTCCACTTCTTTAATTTTAATTTTATCACCCAAACAATTATTTTGGGGCAGAATTATGTTGTTACCCAGTTATCTTTAGGTTTGACAGTAGATATAGGAATTTTTTAAATGGGTCTGCTTCATGATAATTAAACTTGTTCTCTTTTTCTGAGTCTGCTGTTCCATTGCTTTCGAGCGCCGCAATTTACGGATATATGCGTCTGGAGCATAGACCAGACTACTCGCCTTGTTAACGGCAAGTTTAAAGGGCGGTGCCAAGGGCAGATTACGTGATTAGTCGCAAATTTAGTACATCCAATGTAAAATGCGATGGCACGGCGTGTGCTATTTTCCGTCTGGCTGCGCTCACATTTAAGTTGTGCTCGCTAACGTACGTACATGAGGCCCTGTATTTGTACGGTGCGTTTTGCAGAAGACAAGATCAACATTTATTAATTATCAATAAATTAATCATCAATTATTTATTAGTACAAATGTTGATATAGAATACATCTGTACAAGGGTATGTACAGTACAGATCCTATGAATGAGTTAAGAATTAAACATGTCGTGTGTGTATGTGTGCTTACTTTCAGAGCACAATACTGGTAGCGAGTGATCTGGTGGTTGCGGTCGCTGTAGCGATCGAGGGGCGTGAACATGACACTGAAGGGGCCGGCCCATTGGCTGAAGAGAATGAAGAGGTGATGCCTCAGGGACTGCTGGGGAAACAGGAAACGCCTGTGGTGGACTGGTTGGGCCAAGAGAGAGACGTATATCACATTAGATGTTTAGCAGCAAAGCAATAAGCTAGCAATAGCTGTAAAATCATACACTGATACTAAAAATATGTCAATCATATTTATTGTATATTTATTTATACATCCATCCATCTTAATCCACTTATCCAGAGTCGGGTCGCGGGGGCAGCAGCTCCAGCAGGGGACCCCAAACCTCCCT
>JAODLL010082909.1:0-14919 GCA_026546735.1 Forbesichthys agassizii
GAGCGAGAGAGAGAGAACTCAGGCGAGCGAGAGAGAGAGAGAGCGAGCGAGAGAACTCAGGCGAGCAAGAGAGAGAGAGAGCGAGAGAAAGAGTAAGAGGAAGAGAGGGAGCGAGAGAGCTAGACGGGGGTACTGACAGCTGGTGTTCCAGGCCTAGTCTCCACTCACTCACTGTGTTCGCTAGTCTCGTTAGTTCCTCCATGTCTCATGTGTTTCACCTGCCCCTCATGTGGAGAGACAGCCCACTTAATGATCTGCCTCTCCTGTCTAGTCTAACTGTGTATTTAAGCACTTGTGTTTTCCCCAGTCCCCTTGGTCAAAGATGTCTTCATAGATGTTGTTCTGCATTTTGTTCAATAGACCTTAGCTATTTACCTCTTTTAGTTCTCTGTTGCTGTTTCCTCACTGCTCTGCTATCACCCTTAGCAGATGTTCTCACAGATAACATCTACGACGTTTCTACCACATTACACTACTTCTGTCTAGTTATGCACAACACCTATTAGAAAGTGAGGTTGCCTTTCTATTCTCGTGGTCATTTGTTGTTTAAAATGTGTTTTTTTAATTTATTAGAACAATTTTACTTTCTGACCGTCTTCCTCTTCTTATTATGATTCTATCATTTTTATTGTTTTCCAATATTGTAATCTTTTTTATTATCTATTTCTGCACATCCTGTCTCCGTCTCCTCTGAGCTGTGTGCATGTGTGTGTGTGTGTGTGTGTGTGTGATGATAGTGCATATGTGTGTGTGTGCATGTGTGTGCATGTGTGTGCATGTGTGTGTGTGATGATAGTGCATATGTGTGTGTGTGTGTGTGTGTGTGTGTGTGTGTGGGTGGTGCATGTGTGCATGTGTGCATGTGTTTGTGTGTGGGTGGTGCATGTTACCTGCATCTAGACGTGTGATAACCACAAGCAGCACCATGAGTAAGATCCTGCTCCCTGATTGGTTGATGGGACAGCCCCTCCTTCCTGTTGATGTACAGGAATGAATCAACAGAAAAATGAAGAACGCGAACGTAGCACCTTAACTAGTGAAAAGAAATGTGTCTTGTCAACCCAGACTATGAAATGGTGTATTTTTACGGGGGGTGGAAACTAAATTAGTAAACTTTATAACATTATTTCAACCACATCCTTTCATGCATATGCACTTGCTAAAGACCTTAGAGGTCGAAGGCTTTAGAAAGGCTTTACCTTTCAGGATTTACTTCATTTCACGGAAAGGTGGCATACCTGCTATATCTGCAAGTGTATACGTGTAGGAGCAACAGCTCTACCACGAAGCAGTAGGCCACACATGCTCACAGAAAGGCTTGTTGTGAACTTCATGACCTGGGTTTCTAGGGTCAGTGGAGGACCAGCTCCAATGCAAGCATCACAAGAGCAGGAGGGTTACATTATAGATGTGCCTCCAGATGTGTTTGAGAGTGACAATGCCACTGTGCTGAGAGTGAGGTCCATAAATAAATGCTCCTGGCCTGCCATCACCACCACCATCACCCTCATTACTACCATCACTGCTTCTGATGGAATTCCAAAGCTTTCGTCATCTTCATTCTACTTGTTCTATATGGTTGAAGTTGAACTAATGACTTTGATTCCTACTGGTACCACTTAGCAATGAACAATATAGACTTAAAACTATATTGTGAGATTTCATTATGTTTTTTTACAGAAACAATATAAATGACGATATGAAAATTCCAGACAATTCAATGGCCAATTGCATACAGTGAGTCCAAAAGTATTTATTTGTTTAATTAACATTTGGCAGGGCCAATCTATTCTGTACTTGTATTTGTGGTTATGGGGTGTCTGTGGATGTTTATCACAGAGCGTGTGGCAGAGCCCTGCACATGTCTCGGAGCAGTGTAATAATATTACTTTTTCAATAACTATTTCCAAAACAGTAATTTAAAAAAATGACTAATCCAAGTAATGCTTCATTACTGCGTTACAAGAATTTAGATTTCTGGTCGTAGCAAACAGTATAGGCTAATGGAACCAATCTGCCCAATCATCTGGTTTGAGAGTCTTCAATGTTTTCACTTTGGCTGATTGTTGACTCCTAAGGTGAAGTATTGCTTCAATAAAGAGGCTTGAATACTAAAATGAGATGGCAATTTTGATGTCATTTTTCAGAAGGAGTGAGGCAGGGTAGTGAATGTGCAAGTTATATAGTAATGTAACGAGTAACGTAACTAATTACTTTAAGTTAAGTAATATCATTACTTTTTTTAGAAGTAATAAGTAATTAATAACGTATTACTATTCCTGAGTAACTTGCCCAACACTGTCTGGGAGTGTGGACCTGGTACAGTATTTAAAACCATGTAACATGTTTTGCCCTAGCCTACTGTAACATGAAATAAAAACCTGCAGGCATTCCTAGCTAGCAAATCAGATGTTTGAGAATGTATTTAGATTCTATACAGTTATTAATAAAGAAGGGGGGGGGGGGGGGTTTCCCAAAAACCTGCAAGACGTTGGGAATGCCAGCACACACCCTCTGTGGTTGAAGTACTTCTGAGTAGAAATCTAAAGTTACTCTTTACCGGCAAATGTTTGAGAGGTTGAGCTGAAACCCGATGTTAATGTCAGTATTGTCTGTCTGTTACCTTTCCACAAAATGTAACCAGCATTATTTTATTGACATTCATGAAACTCATCAAGCTTCTTTATGGGCGTTTGTGTGATTTTGGTTATATCGATATTTGTATATACATCTAAGTTATATCAATAGTCTTATTGCTTAAATAGTGTGCTTGTCCCAAACGGGGTTGCTGACTAAGTCTTAGATGATACCACAAAAAACCCAAACCTATTGTCTGCCAATATAGGTGGGGCTGTCACTGCAGAGAAATACAGTTTCTTTAAATAAGGTCCATATATTTGACAAATGACAAATACATTTCAGCAACGAGTTAGCTCCAAAAACACAATGTATTTAAAATGAATACGACTTTTCTTGCTGTTACTTATTGACTCTTTCAGATGAAGCTCAAAGAATAGTTGAAGATACAGTACTGTATACAGTATATAAACAAAAACACACACAAAGCAACTAAAATATGAGTTAAAAAATGACTAAAATTAAAGTGAACATTTATAAACATTTTAAAGTGAACCTGTAAAAAAATGTATTCTGTGATCATAGATAAGAGATACAAACAGAGATACAAGAGATACAAAAGAGAAACAAAACTTTACAGTGAATATCAAATTAAAATGTACCAATCAAAATAAGGGCTTAAACATGAACATGACCTTACTAATAAACTTTGTCAGCAATGCAGGCCATAAAATCCCCAACCTGAACTTGACTAAATCGAGGCCTTTCATAGGAAAATGAGCGTCAGCACTCAAAGACAGAACCACTTCCTATGTTCCATTACCCAATAGCAGAAGAGTATTACCATACTAAGACATCTTGGCTGGGAGAGCGTCTGCCCATCCATAGACGATGTAAACATCTGACAACAAGGATGAAGGTGAGCTATCTCAACAGCTTTGTCGTCACATCAAGCTGTTTTCTCATCCTCCTCAACCGCAGCCATGGTAAGATATGAGAATACATCCGTGGACAGCCTATACCTTGACTAGTGATTGCTTTCTGTGTTTGTGTGTAGAACATCTACGTTACAGTAGGTAACGACATTTTGTATATCTGCACAGATTGTAATACTGTACATCATGAACCTTAATTCTATTTAATGAATCAAACTGGAATGAAAACTTATATGAAAAATTGAACAAGAGTTTTATTACAGTAGTTTATCACAGACCGTAAACACCTTTATATATCCAGGTAAAAGCATCCATGAAATGAAAAGACCTGGCCAATAGGGCAGCTTAAAACATTCAGGAAAAACATTTAAACATACAGTGTCATTTTGTCAACAGTTGAATCACACAGTGGATCACGTATGAACTGGCAATGTACTTGTAGATGATCCGTTTGTGGTTTCAGAGTAGGTCTTAAGGTGTGGGGCTTACTTAGACTATATAGTGTCATCCACACAGAGGTCCTCTCCAACCTGACAGTGTAATCACCTCACTGCAACACAGGTTTTGAGGTGACCCAGCCTCAGACGCAGCTGGTGACCAGCGAGGGCTCCGCGTCTCTCCGCTGTAAACACACAGCAGTCAACGAGGTGCAGGACGTGCGACTCAACAGACTGTACGTGTTGTAGAGCTGTGTGTTGTCTTTGTGTGTGTTGTTGTTGTCCTGTAGTTGTGTGTGTGCGTGCACAGCTGACAGCTGTTAAAGGTGTAGTCAGTAATTCTGGAGAAAGCTTGTTGATATTTGAACTGTAATCAAAACAAGAATAAGAATAGAAACAAAAATAGGAACATATCTCCCAATGCCTAGTTGGCTGAGAGAAACACACCACAGGGACCCCCTATCACGTGGGCCTACAGTTGCCGGGCCAACAACAATGTGTAGGGTGGCCTGCAGCGTCATGTATATAGTAGGCCAATAACTAAGCCATTCAAATAATTATTGACATATTTATTCTTAAAGCACACGTTGTATTTATGTTCATGTATTTTTTCTGACCATTTAATGTTTGGATGAAAATACGTTTGGGATCAAATAATTTAGAGGATCCCCTGCAGTACCTCTGAGGACCCCCTAGGGGTCCCGGACCCCAGTTGAAGACCTCTGGCCTAGGATGTTCCTTGAGAAGCCGTTTGTGGCGAACTCAAAGTGAACAGAAAGATGTTCGCCATTGTTTGACAATTTGAGCACATCTCTGTTTTCTCCCCCCCCCCTACAGATATGCTGACCAGTTTGAAGCTGTGCTCTGTCAAAAGGATGCAGCGTGCAGTGAAGTCGTCTTTTACAAAGAGCACCCAAAGAGCTACGTGTTTGTGCTGCTGAACCTGGGGCCGCACAACATGACCTTCACCTACCAGTGTGAGGTCACGACCATGGAGGAGGGCACGTATAACACCAAGAAAGGATCCCCCACCAGTCTGGTCACAGATCAGTCCACCCCACCCAGAGGTAGCGTGTTGTCCTTCTCAGGACGCCATTACTGTGCTGTACCTTTACACAGGACAGAGTTGTCTGGTGGTCTCAGTGTATAGAGCACCTTTAGCACTGTAACTATAGAGACTGGCTGGTGGTCTTAGTGTATAGAGCACCTTTAACACTGTAACTATAGAGACAGTCTGGTGGTCTTGGTGTATAGAGCACCTTTAACACTGTAACTATGGAGACAGTCTAGTGGTCTTGGTGTATAGAGCACCTTTAACACTGTAACTATGGAGACAGTCTGGTTGGTCTTGGTGTATAGAGCACCTTTAACACTGTAACTATGGAGACAGTCTGGAAGTCTGGGTAGATGTAACACCTGTTCCATATTCTATGTTTAACTATTTAAAATAATACTTATTATACCGGGTCCTGGGTTGCTATTACTTACTTGTCTCCCAACACTGTTTGTTTAATTTAACTACTGTAATCAATGTTTAAGTTCAAGGTTTTTTATGTGACGGTCCAAATAATGAAATATATTTAAATATTACCTGCTAAGAATATTTTAAATCATAACCATATATTCCATACCTGTAAATAATGATAATGTCTTACAATAAAATCAACACATTATAAGGTACTTTAAATGCAAATTAATACATTTGAGTTATACTTAAACACAAAATGCAATAAAATAAAAAAGACTATCCACGTTTTCGATTATGGAAATGTTTTACTGTACTACTGTACAGGAAATAATAAATGGTGGGCCCACACACCCTGCAGACCATGTGGAACAGAGAAACACACCATGCCCCTAAACCCACTCGTTGCAGGCCTGATTCGTTACTTGGGTACATTGTGGCCTTAAATCTATAATGCGAACACACCAAGCATAAAATAAAATATGTGCAAAATTAAAACAATAATACAATATAAAAAGTTAAAAAGCAAGTAAAAGAATATACATCCAAACTACATAAACAATAAATTGATATATAAAAGGCTTATAAGGCTTTCAGTAAACTGACAACAGTGAAGCAATCAATCAATGGAGTTTAGGCTTACTCTTAAACTAGTGTGGTCTGCGAGCTCTCATAATATGTATGCATTGGAATGCGACCTGTTGCTTTTGAGCAACACGATTCTGTCGACCTCAACAATAATCAAAGTGTTGTTGTTCTATCAGATGACACAGAAACAGGTGTCATGGCCGCTGCCCGTGCCTGACCACAGTCACAGTGAAACGGAACAGATTCTTTATAGATTCTTTATCCTTTTCACTGACAGGCTCATGTACATGTACGCTACATCAAGAATATGTATAGTAGATAGATGTTTGAAATGTGGTTGTTCCCTTATAGCTTTGGCCATTTAAATGTATAGTACACAATAGTATGCTAATATACAATGTTTGACAAATGCACCAAATACCTGCTCACGGCTAACTTACCTATTTTATGTGCCTACTGGAAGAAATCATCATGTACTTCTCACAGCCCTGGCTCTGTAAAACAAAGAAAGTGGTGCAGACCGCACACAAAAACACTACCCTAGCCTTGGCAGTGCGTGAGGCGCGGAGCTCTTCAAGGAGCACACTATGGTGTTGTTGTTTTGATCTAGTTCCAATAACAACAAGCTGTGGTGTTCATCAAACCCCTGCCCTATGAGATGTGTAGGGGATTATGATTATTATTATTAATATTATTAATATTAAATGGGGCACCACCTGCTCAATTAATTTTGTTTATCACTCAGTAATTTCACCAAGTTCTCCGCAGTGAGCAAGAACTACGGACTGCGCTTTAATTGTCAATCAGTCAAATATCTGGACGCACGCTAAGTTCTGTCATAACATTGACTTTAGTGTGTGTACACAAGTTCCAGTACCAAACTTAGTTAAGGGTATAGCAAAGTGAGTTTATTATAAAACCAGTAAATACAGGTGAATATTATATAGGAGCATGCATATAATCAACAAACATACATCACAATAGTAACAATCAAAAACAAAGTGAAATAGACCTTCATAGAACCATGAAAATTAGTTAATAAGCTATAAGGAAGGAACTATATGATATACAGAGACGGAACTAATTGGACACGAGGAAATAGCAAACGCTAGGTCAGCGTGAACACTCCTATCCTATCTGTTCTGTATGCTAGGGAATTTCCTACTGAGATGGGGCAAGGGCTAGGTTTGGAAGCGATCACAAGATGAGGAAAGAAAAGAATGAAACCTCTGGAGCAATTGCACAACACCTGCTTATTAAACTGAATTATTTACCTCTTTGAAACTGAGTGGCACAGTAACAGTCAGACAGGCGTGGTCCAGAGGGTTCCCTCTGAGCTGGGTCAGTCCAGCTATTCGGTTCGGGCGCGTCTCCCGTGTGCCTCTTGCCCAGGCTGGAAGCCAATCGGGTCCGAGGTGCCGTTCTAGTCCACAAACGTTCTGAGGTTGATCGAGGCTTACGCCCTCCCCAAACTGCAGATACTGTTTTAACGTGAACCTCAATGGAGACTTTAGCAAGGAATGACTTTCCTTCCGTTAGGCCTGTTGGTGCGTGCACTCACGTGTCTTCCAAAAGACGAAAAACTAAATTTTAATAACGACGGTAACGTAATTAAAATACTGTTGATATATATACACACTTGAACTCTGGCTGAATTTCAGCCTAAAACTAATTATTCTTAGGGTTTTTTTCGCCGTGTGTCTAACGAGGTGAGATTCCTTTGTTCTTGAAATACTAGCAAAGTTAACAACACGTAACGTGTACACGCAAAAGATTATATGACCCGGGCCCAGAACCAAGGGAATGGGCTCTTTCCAGAGCGTGCAAAGTTAGGAAGAAGGAGTTTTCCTACTCTACATGTAATTCGATTAAACTAATTTCATCATGTCCAATTCGAGATCACATTATCACATCAAAATCATGGTACACTTATTATATTCACATTAAAACAGGCTTTCCAATGAGACCACACATGAAAATACATTTTCCTGGTTATGGAGTATTCATTCAAAGTGGGATTACAGGAATATATTTTAAAAAGAAGAGTTCCTTATCTCCAAGTATTAAAGATTCACACTTTATATATATGCATATCAAAGCTACTTATAAAATAAACAAACCAACCTAATGTTAGAATTTAGACATTAAGATAGGTTTGGTTGACACAGAGAGAGAGAGAAACAGAGACATAGGAATAAGGGAGGAACCTGGTTGTCACGGAGACCCCTCGTAACTCTTTGTAGATAAGATACAGCAGTGAGAGCTAATTTCTCTATTTTCCTGGAGGTACATACGTTCAGAATACAGAACACATATTCTTACAGCTAATGAAATATACAATTCATTGATACCAACATCATACAGATCAATCCTGAAAAATCTAAACATTTTAACTTTTAACAATTTAAGGAGCAGCTCATATCAGACATTTTAAAGGTGTAGTCCTTGGGGGAAGTTACATTATTCTTAAAACCACATTACAGATACTTGTAAGGTACTTTCAGATTAAACATTACCCAAGTAAGGCAATTCTAAAGTTCGTGAAAAGGGTGTCTTTGATTGATCACTTGGCTTTCTCCAGCTAGGCCTTTTCTGAGGTTTAGAAAAACCAGGCTCCAGTCATTTCAATGGTGTGGGGGTTGGTTTATCGCGCTAGCCATGGTAAGGACACGTGCTGGCGTGATAAATTCCTTCTCCTGTTTTCTTAGTGCAGGCCAGCGTCAGTAACGGGTGTGTGTGTGCTTCTTTAGACCTGGGTGTCCCAGGTACGACTGGAGAGAAGGTGTGGTGAAAACACTTATACACAGTCCAATCTTCCAAACCTTAATAATCCATAAGCATGAATTATCAATGGTGGCGTGTCAGCAGCTGGATCACTACAGATGTTATCTAATGGCTTACTGTGCCTGTTGTTATCGACTGCCCCCGCCCGCGGGGGCGCACCCCCCACTAACTCGCACCCCCCAACTCAAGAGAATATTTTTTTTTAAATATAAATGTCCAACAGTATTATTATACACGTCTGGATAGCCAAGCCTCTCGCCTAGCAATGTAATCTAACAACCATTGCAATGTAAGCATTTTTCAAAGTCAAGCAGATTAAAACAAATATCGTATATAATTTGTAGGAATTATCGCGATTCATTGCCATGACGCTCGTAAAGTATATATATATTTTTAAGTCATGTTGTGTGATTTATCTGATATTATCAGAGAGAGCGCATTTACGTGGTTCTAACACTGTTCTCCCCTTGCCGATAGCAGCATGCCTTAGAAATATATCTTATAAACAACGAGACACGAATTATGCCTTTAGAATCAGAAATTGCGCTATGCGCCTTACCTGTAATGGTTCGTTGAAAAAAATCTACCCCGGATTCAGCAAAGAATGCTTTTAAAACCTTATTCCAACGCCGGTTCAATTACTCGTTTCAAAGCTTGGCATCCATTTTAGGAAAAAAAAGCGATTTGAGACTGTGGTTCTCTGGGAGCTGTAGTTCTATTATGGGAGCGTTGGCGTCTTTACACGAGACTGCAATCTGCCGAAGGCTAACCTGCTTATATAACGTTACTCGCCTGAATCTCCGAGTTTACACAAGTCGTTTAAGGGGTCACATGTTTAATTTGGACAATCACAGCTCTGGCTAAATCCCTGGGATTTCAAGTGACGTCATAGTTCGGGAAAAGACGGCTATGAATCAATTTCTCAGTGAGAGAAAATGAAATCATTACACTTAAACTATACTTTGGCTTTAGTACATATATTAATAAAATAATAACATAAATAAGCGCATTTATGAATACCTATTTATTTATCTGAGGTTTTATATGGCCAAACTTTTTCAAATTTTCTGCCTTTCACAATAAAATCATACATTTAATTTTTTTTATTTTTACACAATGCCCTAATCCTTGAACATATATACTCAGAAGATGTTGTCTTGTAGTCCTATAGTGTAAAGAAGTTGCTAATGCTTAATTTCCATGAAGTTATTACATAAAATAGCACATTATGTCAGGCAAAAATGAAAAAAAAAGATAATTTTGCTGTATTTGAGATTAATTTACTAATAAATAGTGTCATCTACATGGAATATTTAACCTGAATTGGAATCTCACATGGGTTATCTACATTTTAATACCAAAATAAGCTTTGTAACTTGTTCAGAACTGCATAAATCCTTACGAATGAATGTTTTTACAAGGAAAAAAATGGGAAAAATGCCTAGGTTTGGCCTAGTTTACAAGTTAAAACAGTAGCATTCAATAAACCCCTGCCCTATGAGATGTTCTATAATGGCTTACTGTGCTGTATAATACAGTAGCATTCAATGAATCCCTGCCCTATGAGGTGTTATCTAACTGGGCCATCTGGTCATGTGACTAGCTGCAACGTTGTCACAACGCTGCCATAAGCCTTAAAAGCAGGGTCTGTCGCTTGCTAACTTTGAACTAAAATCTCCCTCAGAAGCTCCACCAAGGTCTTCCGGTGAGAAGACAACACGGTTGCCAGGGGGAAATGAGAATTGTGACGATGCCCTCGACAACCTGAACTTTCTGCACTGGATTCTGATTGGACTGCTGTGTCTTATGACGCTTTGTGTCTGTGTCATCACTGTGTGCTACCTCAGATTTAAGGTGATTCTGTCTGCCTGTCTGTCTGTCTGCCTGCCTGTCTGTCTGTCTGTCTGCCTGCCTGCCTGCCTGTCTGTCTGTCTGTCTGTTTATATGCCTGTCTGTCTGTCTGTCTGTCTGTCTGTCTGTTTGTCTGCCTACCTGTCTGCCTACCTGCCTGCCTGTCTGTCTGCCTGCCTGCCTGCCTGTCTGTCTGTCTGTAAACAAGCAGCCACCAACTGTAGAAACAATATTGTTTATTACAATCAGGTCAGTTGGCAGACGGTTATTCAAAGCAGCCTACAGGGGGCGCTATTTTATGTACTACAAGGAACAGGCAAGGGGGTAAGGCATTTTGCACAATAATGCTTATAGTAGCTGCAGTATTGTAATTGGCCACCAGGTGGCTGACTCCAAATGAGTAAATGATAAAAGTCAGCGAGAAGATCGCCAAACTGACTCAGATATAAAGCCAATTTAAGTATGTGAAGATGAATAGACTATATCATTATCAAGATTTCCCTATTGAAACAATGTTGTTGTTCTTGTATTTTTCAGAGGCTCAAACCAGATGATGAGATGCACTCCACATATGTGGACATGCGAAAGCATGGGATGTCTTTCTCTGGCTACTAAGCAGAGCGCACACGCACATGTCGAATATATCTGCCCAGAAATGCTGTTTCATATGATAATGTCATATACAGTAGGCCTATGTACAAAGTGTTAAAAGTTTATTTGTTATTCATAGAATGTACTGAAATAAAATATACGTCTAAAAAAATAATAATCTTATATTTGTCTAACATTTTTATACATCGTTTTGTTTAGAAGCATTTCCTATTGATTATGACTGCAACTGTTTGGAAGTATTAGAGGAAATAACAGAGAGGAAGTCATCTGCATTTCTGCTGTAGATTAAAATATCATTGTTCTGAACAACTAAAGGGAAACTATTCACATTTATTCACATTCATATGCATTTTCAATAAAATGTGGTATGTATTTTCCTTTCATAGTAAATGTGTTATTTTAGTAAGTTGGAACAGAACATAAATGGCACATGTCCACTTGGTGGGCCGCTGATATAACCACCATATCCTGCTAAATGCTTTAATTTTCTCCATCAAGGCCACCGGAATCGAGAAGACGGTAATTTGCTCTGTTTATCGTAACAGCAGTAGTGTGTATACCTGTATGTGATGTAAAGCTGCATGGAGGCCTTGGTGGTGGTGGCTTGCATCTAGATTAATCTTACTGCAACTCTTAGCTGCATTGTGAAAGTTGTGATTGACATGCATTGTTATTATAATAATACTAATTTAATATTATTATAATAAATTACAAATTTTAAAATTGCTGTCTGTGTCTGTGTATTTGTGTACTTGCAATTTATGTTTGTCATCCAGTGTTGATAAAGTATTTCTGTTTGTATACCCAGTTTATATTGTTATTATTGTCTAGTTATTTATAGTGTGCTTATTTGACCCCCTTGGCCTTGAAAATGAGATGTTAAGCAAATTTATATGGCATTGAACGTTAGAACGTCAGAACATCAGAATGAAAAGTCCTGTTGACATTGTCTACCAACAAGCTAGTCAAAATGTGTTCTCAATATATAACAGTGTACTGTACTTTGTATTTTCTAATGTCAACTATAGGCTAACGTTTTGATGACAATGATTGAAAATGCACAAGGCTGCTGTTATAAGAAGAGAAGCCTTCTATACAGTATATACTGTATACATTTCAACAGCACATAGTGTAGTGAAAGAATGAGTCTACTGTAAGAGATTGGACATAGTTCACATTTCTGCTTACTGTATACACATAATGCACTGTATGTTCTGTAATTTGTAGATATTGTCATTGTGAAAAAATAAAATAAAATACAGTAATACTGCTTTACAGCACTGCATAGCACAATTACAAACACTATATCCCAGAATTACAGCACTGCCTGTGCATGCCAATTGAAGGTTTGATATTTTAGAGAGTTCTCTATCTAACTAGCTGGTTGATAATTGGTTGATCTACCACATATTCCCCATCAAAGGTGAAAGTCAAGGTTCACCGGAGAGCAGCTTATTAATTCAGGACACATTTACATAATAGTCTAAAACAAATGATAGTAATGACTTAAACAATGAACTAATGCCTAGATGATTTGGGTTGTAAGACTAACCAACACAGCGCTTGTAAAATATATTTTGATCAACATGCCATAAGCAATTGATAATGTAGGAAACAGCAGACAATTGTACATAACTATATGCATGAATTTGCAAAAGCATTTGCAATGTTTTCAAAAACAATGAGAAATTTCCTTTATGATGTGTGCAAGTGACTTGATGATGTGGAGCTTGAACAAGTAGTTGTAGTTTGATCAGTTAAATTCTGGTTTGAGAAATGTATCACAGCGGCTGAGAAATAAACATTTAGATAACTTTAGCATTTCAACTCAACAGTGCATGTGTAGTCTTACTGTTTAAGACACAATAATGCAGACCGTATCATGGTTAATAACCACAAATAACAAGTTATAGAATATATAGGCTACCGCTTCCCTCCAGCCAAATCTGTCCAGCAGGTGGCACTCGTGAACTTTGCTATAGTGAATGCGAGTATATGCAGCATGCATGGATAATATGCAAGTTATGTCGTTAGGACGACGGTTGTATTCCTTGTCCATATTGTAATGTATATGATCTTATGAACTAGTCCTGCAGTGTGTAGTCGCCTACTGTGTACTACTGTTTATTCCGTCCCTTGTGAGGGAACTTTGTTCTGTGTGTCTGGCGTGCGTGTAGAAATCAAACTGTCAAACGGTCCATCTGTGTGTTACGTCCTCTCTTGAAGCCAGTTAATTCAGATCTATGGCAGGCAACGCGGCTGACATTTGAGCCATTTGAACCAATCCACCTGCTGCCGTCAGTTGACAGGCTCGGGTGTGAGTGGGATGGGGGCAGGGGTTTAACCCAGCTCACCTAATGTAGGCTACAAGCTAAAATACAGAGCCTATGGGCTGAGCTCATCTTTAAGCGCCTGACAACAATGGAGAATGTTTGGCGACTTCATCTCACAAGTCAAGAGTCACAGTCATAACAGGGTAAACTATTTGTTGTTTAATTTGAGATGTGGTTATCAAGCGATGACGTGACCAATAAGACACTGTTAATAAGAAATGTATTGTCTTTATTGTTGAGATAATGTACATGTCACATTAGGCCACGTCACATTAGGCCATGAACAGCATCTCTGGGGGTCAGGGGGCAACAGCCAGCCTGGTTTAACCCGACCATAGTCACTTTGTGAATAGGTCTGGCCACGCTCCATTGGGAAGTAAGCACCTTTCACAGACAGCAGTCTCAAAGTGCTGCACAGTGTAATGCATTGTCAACAGCATAAACATAGAACATTTTCAGAATTACAGTAAAACATGGAAAGATTGCAGTACTTAATGAAATACTACATAGAACAAGGAAATACAAAATAAAAAAAATAAAGAAACAGAGGGGACCATACAGGACTACAAGGTACCATTTATAATGCAAATAATGCAATAAAGCAATAATGACGATACTACTTAAAAGCTTGTTTAAATAGATGTGTCTTAAGGTGTTTTTTAAAAATATCCAGACTCCAAGGATCTCAAGGCTAAGGGGAGAGAGTTCCAGAGCCCACCAATAGACGTAGCTACAATTGTTTTGATCGCCTCATCTAGCTCGACTACCATTTTGAAACATGCTTGACTTCAACGTCACCTCACTAACTCACGCTGATTGGTGGGCCAGCAGGGGCAACAGTAGCCTATAACACCACAACTGGTCTGGGAGCATATATATGGGGCTGCAGTACAGCGTAGCGCCTCTGGGTGGCTGCAGGCAGGGGGAAGGATTTAGTGCTGTCAGCTGTTCCCGTGTGACACCTGAGCCGTTTGCTGTGGGACGGAGCCCCCAGCTGAACCCCTGGCAGGGACAGAAATGGCTTGGTAATTTTCAAACTCCCCCCCTCTCTCTCTCTCTCTCTCCCCCCCCCCCCTCTCTCTCTCTCACTCTCTCCCTCACTCTCTCTCTAAATCAATTTGCTATATTGGCATGAAAGCATAAAATACAGGCTGTCCAACTATCTGGACATCTTTTACATAACTGTTACATACAATTTGGACAGTATACAGAACATAACATGAACATCAATGTAACATAAGTGTTATATAACCCTGAACTGTTATATTATCTATCTCTCTCTCTCTCTCTCTCTCTCTCTCTCTCTCTCTCTCTCTCTCTCTCTCTCTCTCTCTCTC
>JAODLL010082910.1:0-14918 GCA_026546735.1 Forbesichthys agassizii
ACATCTTACTTCTGTCTAAATCAAACACAACTAAGCCACACAGCCAATGGACGCATCTCTCCACAAAATAAACTGAACATTGCAACATTTTCGATATGATATTGCGCAACGTGATATTGCGCTAACGATACTGAATCGATATATTGTGCACCCCTAGTTTGAACGCAGCACACTGCATGTCTATCGTGACACACTTGACATACAGCATCTGTGACCAGTGGAAGTGTGTTTTGTAATGCACTATGGAACCCAGGGGAATGGGAGGGTCTTAGCAGAGGACCACGTTGTGACGTGGTTACAGTGCTGGACTCAACACGTTTGTTTCTCATTTGCAACGCAAATCTGCAGGACGCCATCTCAACACCGGGGGCAGTATGACAGGAAAGCGAGAGCGCGAGTCAGAGCGTGACAGGCCGGGAGAGGAAGAAATGGGGCCCTGTCCTGTCCATAAAATGCAACGGCAAGCTGCAGAGGTCAGTGTGACATATTCTGATGCTTAGAATGTCAGCAAAGGTGTTTGAGTATAACGGAAGCTAATGTGACGTAGTGTTATTAATTAATTAATTAATTGATTAATTAATTAATTATTAATATGCGAGCACAACTGGGACGGTCCCAAGTACCCCATTGCCAAACCTAAAGAGAAACAAACATGAATCTGGGATTTGATCAAAGGATTAGAACTATTCTTTGCAAAATTGTTGGGTACCCCCTGTTGTACCTACAAGCACCCATAGGGGTGCCCCTACCCCTATTTGAGAAACTGCTTTGTAGACCTACAGTCAATTTGACCACTGAAGCAATTTCTCTGGTTTTACAACTTATTCTTTTGTACTTGTATGTAATAGGTATTTTAACATTTATATTTAGTATTTTAGTTTTTTTCTGTATATCTTTTTACATTTACAGTATATGTATACTATATTTAAAATAATGTGCAGTGGTCTCTTATGTCATGATTGTATACTCTAGTGTATAGAAAACAGTGTGTGTTTGAAATAGAAAAAAACCAGCAGTTGCCTGGGAGCGTGTCAAGTGTCTCTGGGTGCCATTGTGGTTGTCGCTGCGCGTGACGTGTCTCTCTTTGTGTTTAGACAACGTAGGTAAGCAACCAGCGAAGAGGCACCGCCGTCCAGAGACCCCTCCAGCGGCCACACTCTCTCCAGCACCGCCCTGCCCCAGCATACACACAGACCCACAGTACTGTCAAATCAGACACGTGTGTTCAGACAAAGACTTTCATTAGAAAAAATGACTGACTCATACAAATGGACACGGGTATGTGTTGTTTACAGCTTGAATAGTGGACGGCTTGATGAGCTGAATGTACTGTGTTTGTGTCGTGAAATTAGTGCTAACAAAAATGTTATTTAACTATTTCACTCAGGCAAGACCGAATCTGTATGCTAACTGGTCCCTAAATCCCAAGAACATGTCCTAGTCAGATTAAATCAGTTAATGCTATAGTCAGCTATTGCAAGCTAGTAAGATAATATAATATCTCCTCGCATTTATCTTACCGTTCTCTGTGGGTGCTGAAAAAAGATTTCAATACTTCTACACAGCCCTGGCTCTGTAAATAGGAACATAAGATACTTCTACACAGCCCCGGCTCCGTAAATTGAGAGTGAAGTAAAGTGGCGAACACCGCTCACAACAACAAAGCCGTATACTGCTCTGCTTCACAATACGTTTCAATGCGTGAGTTGGCTCTGCAGCCTCGCACATGTTTTGTGTTCTGATATATACAGAATACAAATACTTTTTTCAGTTAAATGACTCACGTTAATGAAAGGTCAAGAAAACAGCCAATTGTTCTATGCATTTTTCTTCAAACATTTAAATAGGAAAGTAGTCCTAGAAATATATTTTTTAAATTCCAGTTATCTGATTACAATAATTTATCTGGTAAAGTAAATACAGTTTTTGTAATAAGTTACTTCTTAACCCTACAGTTGAGTCATTTAACTGACACATTTAAGTGACTACCTCTGTAAAGTTGGCACCCCGTATATGAATCTGAAGTATTTTGATTGGTTTGTGCACACAAAAGTAACATTTGTGCTCAACCTGTTTTACAGAAATGTAACATTATTGTTTTTACAATGGTGTTAGTCTTCAGAACCCCGTTTGTTAAAATAATTTTTAACATTAATATCACGTAGTTTGTGCATCATCTGTGCACGTTTGTGCACACAAAACAAACATACTTGCATCGTCATTTTAAGTTTTACTGAAGTTTATTTTATTTAAACAGATGACGTCATTTATCTTCTCGTTTTGTCTTGCGTTGGAATGGGCCGCATCACTGATTAACATATAACTCATTTTAATGTGTTATTTTTCGTTTGCATGCACAAGTGAATCAAAATAACTGTGTTCACATTCTTGGCATATGGGGTGCCAAATTCACAGAGGTAAAGTGACTTACAGTAAGTAAAAATAGTGGTCAATGTGTGGATCAAATTTGAATAATGGGTTTGGCATGCATGATCAAATGCTTTTCATTTATTTACAGTAGATATGGCTAGTGGAGTGGCCTTATCATTTGTCACACTTTGCATGTGAGCATTGTAGTAGTGATACTGCTGTACACCCACAGACATTTACTATGTTTTGGCTTGACCACCACTAAACTATACTGCCTAGCAACATCATATGTGTACTGTATACAGCATACCAAACTACATAATACCCCTTGGCTACCATGAAATTAACTTAAAAACCTCATCTTTCCCAGAAACATATATAATAATGTTTGTCGTTTGCTACCTATAGATCTCACATACACATGTATAGTCTGAATAGGAAACAGTTTATAGAGTTTATATATTTTTTAATAACTGCTTACGTCCACATGGAGTTGTGAAGCTAGTGCTTAGCTTGTTAGCGAGTATGTCTACATTATTTCATGCTAACTACATTGTAATCTAAATAAAAGCACGGCAACATGCCACAACCCATTATTGGTTAGATATTTCACCAGCAGCCTTGAAGAATTACCTTAATATCTCATTTATATCGGCAGCTTCATTATAACCAGGACAGGTTTTCCCTTAGGACATAAAAATGATTTTTTGAGACTTATTTATTTTGGGATGCTTGGTTTATAAAATGTGAATAATTTACTATGTGGCATTAGTGGTTGTTCTCTATTAAAAAAATGTTTTTGGGGAGGGGGGTCAAATACCACTATCACTTAGTGGCCGTCTTTGAGCTCATCAGAGGTGAACAATCCCTCCAAAGACACATGGTGTTCGCACAAGTCGCCATGTGAGACCTGACTTGTTTCTTGTGGTTTTCTGAGGATTTTGGTTTTGAACGAGGATTTAATCTCTTTCATTTATAGAGCAGGGGAAGACCTCATGTCCTTATAACTCATATATTTTGTAAGATGTCTAATAAAAGATGTTGAATAAAACCTAAAATGTAAGCGTGGGTTAAGTCCATCGCATACAAGACAGGCAGAACAGAACAACCAAAATCTATGTCAAAGAAACAGGAACCGATATTCCTGAAAGTGTGACATGTTTAGCCTCTTGTTGAGATTCCCAGAGCTACAGTAGGAATAACATGTAACCACGGTGAACCAAATTGGCTGCAGCTGAATGGCCAGCAGACTCACAGACCAAAACTGCTGTGGATGGTTGCATTAGGGATGTTTGGACTTTGCATCCACCCTTAGCGATACTTTTAACTCTTAGATAAGATTCAGTGAAGTTGAACCAGAGAATGTATTCTTTCCACTGTACTATTACTGCCCGGTAATACACCAAGCACAAGTTAAACACACAAACAGTATAGGTACAGCATACAGCTACAGTAGTCCATGCATACTGACTCAACGCAGGGGCAAATGGCTGAAAACATTGTTTATTACAGTAGGTTCTGATCAGACAGTCCAGACCTGCAATACTGGCTTTGGTCATTCATGGGTTTGAACTTCAAACATGTTCCTATTGTCGATTGACACACTGTAGCTAAACACCTTGACAACCAAGTTTCTAAAGTGTTTTTCTAAACGAATATTGTATGTGTAGGGTTTTGTTGTCTGTGCACATTTCTATATCAAGTGTCATTGTGTTACGCTGATGAACTAAATGAGAAAGTGTGTGTTGAAATGGAGTACTCCTCTGGGTCACCCTGGTGATTTTCTGGCCCTAATGGTTTACAATGTATGTATGTACATTACGTCATGTTTAGCTGGGATGGTTAGAGGTTTGGGATGGGGTGTGAAAACAGGGTTAAACATGCAAAATATTGTAGTTTTTATGTATTGTAATTATGTATGTACTGATGTACAGAAATGCTGAACTAAATGTTTATTTTGTGCTTAATTTAATCCTTGGCAGGAAATTAAAATTGAATAAAAAACTTCACATCTGTGCTTTTCGTTATTTTTTGTTTCTTAGGGTAATACAATTACATTTGTAATAAATCTTAACACAAATAATGGTGTTTGACAAGCACATGCACACTAGCCTATACTTCATTGTGGATATTTGAAAACATTTCTCCACAAATAATGCACAACGAACATATACTGGTATAACCCATGTTGTCTGCATTATTACAGAAATACATATTGTTATATATTTCTAGCCTACTAACTTAGTTTTATTTCAATCATTATGTGACAACGTTGGTTGTATGCAAGACATCTCATGGAAATAGATACATTATTAATGTTGGATAACAGCACAGGTTTCAGAAAGCGACTTAGAAAATAGTACTTGTTTTTTTTTGTTTTTTTTACAGAAAAGTAATTATTAACTGACTGTGAACCTAACCTGCTCACTGGCATGTTATATTTAACAAACCCTGACTGTCAGCAATGTGTGTAACTGTATGCTGTAGTGTTATAGCAGAAAATGTTCAAGCCCTATTCATTTTCATTTTGGGGAAAGTTCCTTTGGGGCCAGTTGTTCAAAAGTTATCTAAGCGGGTTTCAGTTATCGATTTGGAACATTTATTATGAAATCAAATTATATCACCGATCCAATCTTTGTTTTGATCCAGAGTGGATCAAACCTTCAGTTTGTGTTGTTCAAAATGTTTTTAGCAGGTTTGGGACCCAGAACTGGATTAGCCTAATCTCTGCAGAAGGGTGAATTCAGGTTCCATTTCAGGAACAAAATGTAATAAATCTATAAAAAATGTCATGAGGTATATACTCCTGTAGCCTATATTTATTACTTTTTTAACTAAATTAAAAGGAAAAGATAGAAATTGTAGACAAATACACTTTTTGTCAAATTCAGAGGATATCTCTTCAAGGTCCACTAATGTACTATTGCTGTGTGTATGCTGACAAAGTAATGTGGTGTTTGTACACAACGCAAGTACGGGAAAATTACGAAGGTGGTGCATGCTGCATCGCACAACCATATCCTACTTGGCAATGCGTTTCCAATGTGGAGCAGAGCTTCTGAAGAAGCACCACAGAATACTGTGATGAAGTAGATCCAGTAAACATTAAGCCCAAACAACTGTAAATTCAAAACTATATTTAATTTGATATAATTCATCACTATATTATAATAATAATAATAATAAGAAGAAGAAGAATAATGTTGTTTTTATTGTTTATTTGTTGTGGGTCAGATGAAGGGTCTGACTGTTAAAAGAAATTGAAAATGTTTATATGTATTGCTGTTGTCTGTCTCTTCAAATAAGAATATTTAAACTTACCCCACACACTGGCGGTTCCACCTGTTCTTTACATAGCTAGTAGGATAAGACTGCACTGTGATTCTATATGTAGTCCCCATTTGAGCACTGGTAATGCAGATTTGGTAAAGAAATAAATGACTGTAGCTACAATGGATATTTACTGTATTATGTATGGTAATGGTATTGTAGATGACAATATAAATGTTATTTTACAAATTTACCTTTTCATTATATAGTTAAAAGAAACCATACAAACCAGGTATGTTGTTGTTATCACTCACTGCAGAAGCCTGATAAGGACCCGTTCATAGGAATCATGTGTGTTGGAGCAGGAAGACAGCTACAGCATGCAGGAGGTCCCCAGGGCCAGGGTTGAAGCAGGGAGACATCTACAACGCAGGGCAGGGGTCCCCAGGACCAGGGTTGGAGCAGGGAGACATCTACAGCATGCAGGGCAGGGGTCCTCAGGACCAGGGTTGGAGCAGGGAGACATCTACAACCCAGGGCAGGGGTCCTCAGGACCAGGGTTGGAGCAGGGAGACATCTACAACGCAGGGCAGGGGTCCTCAGGACCAGGGTTGGAGCAGGGAGACATCTACAACGCAGGGCAGGGGTCCCCAGGGCCAGGGTTGGAGCAGGGAGACATCTACAGCATGCAGGAGGTCCTCAGGACTAGGGTTGAAGCAGGGAGACATCTACAGCATGCAGGGCAGGGGTCCTCAGGACCAGGGTTGGAGCAGGGAGACATCTACAACGCAGGGCAGGGGTCCCCAGTGCCAGCACTGAGAAACGCTGATCTATAGAGTTGTGAAATTTGAGCACAAAATTACATAGTGCCAGCACAAAACATAAGAAACAGAAAAAGGGTCAATTCCACTGTGGTTACTGTAACAGCAGTTGGCCCCAATACTCTGGCTTTAACATGTAACTGCACCCTAACATGTGTTCGTTGAGCTGTAAACCAAGTAATAGGGTTGATGAGACACAAACATGCTGGTTATAATATTGACAAAATTCCAGTATTTTTTATAGGCTGAAAACAGAACTACGCGTCATATCCGTTAAAAAGCACCCCAGAACCAGGCTGGGTTTCATCGGTACACTTGGTACACTCATACGTTATCAAATTCAAATGTTAATGTTAATGAGGGCCCCCCTCTCAGCCCCTCCCCCCACTCAGTAATGGGAGGAGTCAGGCTCAGCGCTGGGGTGCAGTTACACTTTAATGTAATTGGAGTCGACTGCATTGTCCTAAACTGGATTGGCTGCCTGTGTCCATGGTGTAGGTCAGGGATGGGCAACCCTGGTCCTAGAGGGCCGCTGCCCTGCATGTTTTAGATGTCTCCCTGCTCCAACACACCTGATTCACATGAATTGGTCGTTATCAATCTCTGCAGAAGCCTGATAACGACCCATTCATTTGAATCAGGTTTGATGGAGCAGGGAGACATCTAAAACGTGTGTGTGCGCGAGTGTGTGTCTGCACATGTGCATGCGTGTGTACGTAAATGTGTGAATGCGTTCAAGTGTTTGTATGTGTGTGTGTGTGCGTGCATATACGTGCAAAGTGTGTGTGTGTGTGTGTGTGTGTGTATGCCCTGGGAAACACGATTCCAAACATTATTGCCCTCACAATGCTTGTCTGGCCCCCTTTCCCCCGCATCACACTCGATCAAGAGTTGAATGCTCGCTCCTGACACGACAGGCCCAAGCCCCTCCGGCAGTGTAGCTTTATTGATGAGAAACCTACTAATTCTGTAATTACACCAGCAGGGTTTCGTCACGACATCCCGGCATCATCCCAGCAGACTGAGTCAGGCAGATGGTAAGTATATCTGCGTAGTGCCAGGCCAACATGCTGATGTAGGCTGCTACGTCACAACAGAATTCCTTGCTGACAAGTAGAGGCACACATTTGCTACTCACGAAATAAGGAGTGTATGAGCAGGATTACCTAATGTTTATTTTAATCTTGCAGCCTTGCACAAAGGCTGGGCGTCAATTAGAAGGTTTTCTATTTTCATCTACGCCTCTTACATTCTTCAGTCATTCATTCAATCAATTGAATTTCCACGGCCCACTCACTCTCACTCAGTGACCCACTTTTGGGTTAAAGGACAGATTTAAATGTTGGCTGTGCTCCTTGAAACCCGTGTTAGTTAACAGCTACAGGTGATATAGCATTCGAACTATGCTATGCTAGAAGTACCAATTGGGCTTCAGCAAGAACAATCGTATATAATGTTGAATTACATTCAATTCAAGGCGCTATAATCTGGTTCTCTTTATCAAGTAGAATTGGGGGAGATGGCAGTTCTACTTGATAAAGAAAACCAGATTATAGCGCCTTGAATGTAATGCTTCAGTTTAATTTTGCAGTGAGAATCAGTCTGGAAAGCCTCAGAATCATTTTAAATGTTTCTGAGTAGCAAATTAACTTTCTAATGATGAACATCTAACTTTCTAATAACCAGATGGTTCATCCAATCAAAACCAATCAAGTATTTTTTTTTAAAGTACAGCTATTCACAAACAGTTTCAGTGTACGGCTTCGCAGATGAACTTGTGAAATCAATTCCTCTGGCATGTCAGGTAACCCCCCCCAATTCAAGTGCACAATTGTACAGGGCCTTCATTGCCAATTGTTTTGCTTCATAATTCACCTCACTTTCTCATTCAGCAACAGTTCTGCAGACAAGCAAATCCAGCACCCCCACTTTCTAGCATCTACTGCTTATGGAGTCAATGCCATTTGTATTGTCCTACTAGAAAAGGCATGTCCCTGGACATTGCCACATCTGGACAGCAGCCTGTCTTGCTCCCAAAAGCTATTTCTGCATTAATGGTGCATTACCAGATGTGTAAGTATCCATACCCCTTTATTGTGACAGAGGCCGTATGTTGGACCTAACGCTGGTGAGAGCAAAACATGGTTATCGAGGCTTTGTCTAATTTTGAACTTGAAGACCTAAATAAAGAAAGGGCAATTCTGCTTGATGGACTTGTAGATTAACTTCAGAAATGAGACTTCAGTGGCCACACAATGAGTAAGGAAAGGAAATATGATCATGTTAAACAGTGGTAAACACAATGGGTCCGCTTTTATGGAGTGCATTGGGGTCATCGGTTTTAAAGTTAGTGTATATTTTCACAAAACAAATAGTCACAAGGTAAAATGTCATATACTGTATTGATTCAACGTAGTTAAATTTTATTTACATATTATTTAGTTTTTATGAGCCTTTTACATACTGTCCTGTACTGCTGAATTAGGGCTTAAATGCAAATATTCACTTCATGCTGCCATTGTTGTTTGTTACGATGCCTTGGTTTTTGTAAAAGCTCTTTTAATGATTTTAATGCTGTTCAACATTCCTTGTGTCAAAGTTTATTCTATCACTGGTATTTTCTAAATCAAAAAGGTTTAAACCGTCCACATACTATTATTAATACTGTTCAAGGTGATTTTAATTTGAGAGATGTGTAATCTTAAAGATCTTTTACTGATTAAATAAAGGTTAAATAAAAAAAATATTTTTTATTGACACAAGAAAAAAACGTTTTATTTGCTAACAAATGATGAAATACATTAACGTATTAGTAATGAGTAGCAAGTGCCAACACATCCTACAGGCCCACTGTTACTGCACACAGCAGCTCTGAAAGTTGTAAGGGATATTATTAGAAGGATATTACTTTACCACCGTCATGGTGATGAAATTAGTAGTGGCTTAAAATTAAAAGTTGTGTGCATTGCTCACTCACTTAGTCACTCTCTCTCACACACGTTCAGCAAGCTCACGTACATTTACTACACACACACCCCCCCCCCACCCCCATAAACAAACACACACGCATTATCAAAGATAAGAAAAGCCGCAACAACTCAACAACTCAGTGACTCACTCATAAAATCAATGGATATTCGGATCACAGGGAATCATTGTTTAGAGTTAGGAACTTACAGAGAACGCTGACACCATGTGAAAGCACTCTGGAAGCTGTGATACGAGGCAAAGTTTGCCGATTATAGTTTGTTGTGAATACAAGCAGGTATAGGACTAAAAACAGTACAGAAACGTGGTGTTTGAGGGAGAACAGTGACGGGTTTTTGCATTACACAATATTTTAAACAATAATTTAGCAGCAAACAATAATGTTTGAGTAAATCCTAAATAGAAGTTTATGGGAGAATTCCAGAATCCGCTCCTCCCAAAGTGCCAATCATCGGCGTTATAACGGCCAACCTGTTCTCCAAATCTACGGCCAAATCTAGGCCCGAGCCGGGCTCTGATCCAACAGCTCAACAGAATTCTCGACCAAGCCCAATTTGAGCCCGTTTTTTTATTATTAGTTATATTGATTATTATTATATAGTTCCCTTTTACATTACACAGCATATCCTTGCCTACATATGTTTGCAGTAGATGTTCTCAATTCGTCAAGATAAGAGCCATCATATTTTATTAACCAACGCTACATTTTGTAGGCCTAATATGTATTTGTAGTGCATTGGTTTAGTGTTCATTGCATTTACGTTTAACAGCAGGCCGCTGCAGCTGTAGGTGAAATACGTTCAGCAGGACAGAGACAGTTTGTTTAAAATAAAGCCATGTAGACTAGTCTTTTCAGTGTTCTCTGGCCATTGTCATCAATGCACTGCAAAAACTAACATCTAACTTAGTGTGACTTTGTTTTTAGATTTAAAATCTAGTTGGTCTTGTTTCTAATATAAATGGCTTATCTAATGGCTTAATTTAAGTAAATGTGCACTTAATTTAAGAAATATTTTCAAGTGAATTTCACTTACTTTACTTTACTTTACTTTAAGCATTAGTCCGCTCCTAACTAATAGCTTTGCACTTTGCCCCCCTATTCCCCCTATTCATTATAATGAGATACATGCATGAACAGGGAGACAAGCTACGATTGTTTTTAAAACGTCCTCCATGTTTGCTTTGCCATCATCAACTTTTAGTTTATTTTAATTCATTGATGTCTAAAATATAAAAAGAAGGAAATTGGCCCGAAGCCCGACCCAAGGGGCTTGATAAGTCTGGGCCCGTCAGGCTCTAATTGCATAGCCAAGAGCCAAGAGCAGTTCATGCATAGTAAGAGTAAAACCTGTGTGTGTGTGGGGGTGTTATCTTGACTGATGAGTGTATAGATGCAGCATGTATGTCCATGATGTCTAGGGCATTTTTACTCTGGTGGCAAACAGATTTGTGGTGGTGGGCCACAGAAGAACATATACAATGCATGTGCCAAAAATATTTTTGGGTTACGGGCACTATACGTACTAAAAATAGGCTAATGTATAAATGTTACATGCTTGCATACACATAATTGGTGATTGTCAGTCTCCTATTTTGCATAAACTTTATAGACTAGTCAAGACTAACAATAACAATGACAAACAATTAGACAATTTTCTAATCTGATTTACAAATGTTAAGGTTATTAAGTATCCAAATAGCTACACACCAACAAAAAAGCTAAGAATTAGCATGTGTGGTAACCAAATAATGATAGGCCTTGTATTATGTACAAAGAATGGGGAATTGTCATGTTATTGATATATTATTGATATATATATTATTGGTTTCTAACACAATATTTTATATACAATAGTTGATCAAAATTACATTCAGTATGGTGAATGCACATTAGACACAGCCTGTCTAATTTGCATTGTGCATAGTTTGTGATATTTGAGCACTGCCTTTTTTACCCTTTAAACCAGGGGTAGGGAACCCTGGTCCTCGAGAGCCGCTGTCATGTTTAAGATGTCTCCCTGCTCCAACACACCTGATTCAACTTAATGGCGACTTAATGCGTTGCCTGATAACGATCCATTCATTAGAATCAGGTGTGTTGGAGAAGGGAGACATATAAAACCTGCAGGGTAGGGGTCCCCATGACCAGGATTGGAGCAGGGAGACATCTAAAACCTGCAGGGCAGCGGCTCTCTAGGACCAGGGTTGGAGCAGGGAGACATCTAAAACATGACAGCTGCTCTCCGGGACCAGGATTAAAGCAGGGAGACATCTAAAACATGACAGCGGCTCTCCGGGACCAGGATTCATCTTTTTATTTACTACTGTCCACTTTTTCTGCTGTAATATATTACATTTCTAATTCATGGAACAAATAAAGGCATATCTATCTATATTGTGATTCTCCCATGCCTTGACTTAAAATAAAAACACTAAATGAGTTGTATTTATTTATGTGTATGAATTATTTATGAGCCATAAGTCATCTTGGGATACAAGAAGAGCAGAGAAATGACTGATAAATGACTCTTGTTGCCAGAATGGACTTTTCTTACGTCATTTACTATAATGCATGTAACATAATTAACCGTCGCTTTTTCGCATCGCTTTTTCCTTAAAGGCCTTAAAGGCCCTTTTACACCAAGCGCGATTGGTTTAACCAATCACAACGAAGTATTTATGTCACATGACAATAGCGGAGATGTTTACGTTCTGTTTACATTACAATCAGCCGGTACAGCTTCAATAAGCACCCAACACATCTACAGATGTAAGACATGGGTATAGCCTATCTATGCAAACATCGTATGATTAGCCTACAGTAAGTAAATATCTATTTGACAGTTAAGTTTTTTATAACAAGATTGCATAGGCTGGCATTGCTACGAACATGGATTGCATTTATAATAATAAAGTACGATTCTTGTTTAACAGTGTAGGCTACAGTAACATTAGGTATATACTCTGTTATTTACAAGGGCTCCTCCGGGATAGCTGATTACAGACGGAGATTTCCATTGTTACTAGCCTGTCTGCTTTATTTTGTAGCACTCAAAATGATAGCATGGGCACTACGCTGACCTGTGTAGGCTACACGAAGTCACAAATTGTTCTCTTCCCTCCGGATTAGTTCAGCAAACTACATAACAAGAAGACACCATGCACTCGGCACAGCAACAGGCAGGCACCAAACCTCAGTCAATCACGTACACTTGTCTTGAACTTTTTGTCGCAGACGTCAAATTATTCTGGAATTATGTCTGAAGATTTGAAATAACGCGTCGCGTTCGGTGTAAATGATTTGACGCGAAAATATCGTCCTCCGTTTTTTTCGCTTATTCGCATCGCTTTTTCGCGTCGCGCTTGGTGTAAAGGGGCCTTTAACCAATACGGGGATGAAGGACCAAAAAGGCACACAGCTAAGATCGCCCACACTGGCTATCCTGTGCAGGCGTTCCCTCGGAGTTCCCTCATTTCTTCATCGCTAGGAGAGCCCTCAGGATAATGATGACGAAGAACTGTTCGTCACGCAGGCGGTGACTCATATTGCTTTATTGTATGTATTTATTACCGGGTCTTTGTTGGTTTTTCATTCATATTTTAACATGTGCTTGTCTTCACATGTTCAGGATGTTCCCTTTTATTTATTTATTTATTTATTAATATAATATCATTATTATTTAGTATTATTAGTATTGCTATTTTGTAGATTGCATTTCAATGTGGACTCCAGGAAAATACACTTGACTTTATTTAACCTTCAGTGTGAATTTGTTGTTAGTTTACACTGCTTGCAGACTTCACATTGTGACTTTCACTATAGGCCACATAGGTTGGATATATTTGGTGTAGACTTGTTGCCATTATTGACTCGTATTTAGTCTGACACTGGACAAGGGACATTTAGCTCTGGGTTCATTCAGTGACTCCCTGTAAGCAAAATTATTTGAAATACATCATATAAGACATTACACTGCATTAAAGTTGAGTTAAACATCAAAACACAAACACAAAGTAAATGTTTTTTTCAGCCCTGCAAAGACAAATACTGTACTGCATGTAAGTTGCTTTGGAAAAAAGTGTCTACCAAATTCCGTAAATGTAAATAGCATTGAGCACCTTGAAATTATTTTTGCATTGTAATATGAGGTTTTGGAAACTGTCAATGTGACTGCTTGTTCTAACATAACATGTTAGAACAAGTTGGTAACATTTATGCCATTATGCTATTCAACCAAACAGTTATTCATATTAACTTCTTTATTCTATATATTATTTATTCTATTCAACTTTTTGTTGTATGTAAAAATTAAAAAAAAAACTACATTTGATTCTTTCATTTATTCTTTAATTGATTCTTTTCAGGTTTAAGTATTAGTTTTTATGAATGGCAGATGAAAACACCCATGACAGAATAATGCCTAGACTTGCATTTAGGAAATTAACAAAAGGAAAGTGCATAAATAATCTTAAAACAATAAATTTGTACATGCATACAAAAAAAGGAAACTATCCACTTTACGCATTGGTTGGTGACCCAAGGGAATTCCCATGCAAAACCGATGAGTGATACACTAGACCTATAAGTATGCCATTGGAGTCATTGGCAGACAGGCACAGAGACAGCAACCGTGGAATATCACCATCAAGGAAAGTTGCTGGTTACCTGGTTTGGTTGTACTGACACCTCAAAATGAAATGCTTTACAGTTATGGTGAGTAATGCTGTTATTTACATATGTAAAGACATATTGTATATACATGCCTATATATTACATAAATAAATAAACATATATAAACAATAATAACAAATAGAAAGTTGTAAGTTAAAAATATATAAATAGTAAAAATCTGAGAAAATTCTGCAGTGGTCTTTTTATTTCTCTGCGGAAATATCTATCTATCTATCTATGAGAAACAGCTTTGAAACTGATGTTTGAAGAAGCAGCCAGAGAAATACAGTTTCAAATTCCAATCGTGTGTGTGTGTGTGTGTGTGTGTGATTCCAGCTCGGACTGATTATGTGCTGTGTACATAAGGTCAGCCTCACCAACCACTGTCCTTCACACTGTAAACAAGAGGGCAACAGAATTCCCAGACCTACCCTGGGCTTCAAACATCTAGATCCTGGTCCTTATGATCAATCTGTCGCTCCATGGACCATCGGGTGAGTGCTCCATGTTCACATTAACTAGTATGTATGCATGCATGCATGCATTTGTGGATATATGCGTACAGTTTAGAGTACCTGTGTGTATATATACAGTATACGAACATGTGTGTTTCTATTCTAAATATCTCCTTACCTGTCTGTCACTCAGGAACGACACGAAGCCGGGTCGCGAGCCTGAGATAATCCAACAAGCTGTTTGTATGAACTGCAGGCTTAACAAGATGGTCCCAAAGCCTATCAGTCTGACCATCTATGTCTATGAGAGACACAGAGGCAACAACACCATTGTCTGGTGCA